>CAUYQG010289232.1:0-58336 GCA_963574415.1 Tarsius wallacei
TTTCACAGATTTGAGCGCCGACTGCTCGTCTTTCCCAGGCATGGGGGGGAGGTACGCAGGGAATCGTCAATGCCACGGTCAGATGGGTCCCTTGAGCTGACAGGTTGGCTTGATCCGACAGTCAGATTGGGTGACACTGAGATGGTGATACTTCAGAAGTATAGATAAATGGGGAAGAGCATTCCTGGCAGAAGGAACAGCCAAAGCCCACGAAGGCGCAGGACTGCTTAGGGAACGCCAAGGAGGGCAGAGGAGCAGATGAGGTCGGGAACTTTGGCTTTTCCCCCGATTTATTGACTCCTTATGTTGTAGTTTTCTCTGGAATGTCAGTTCTGGAGCTGTAGTGCCCATCATTACTGCAGTGACCCAACCCCTGCAACAGCGCTTGGCACGTAGTAGGTGCTCAAAACCTGTTTGCTGAATGAATACGTGAACGAAAGGATGGGGAGGTGGCCGGAACCCTCCGGTCCGGACCTGAGTGCCCGAGGACCGGCGGGCGGGCGGGCGGCCCAGGGCCATGCGGAGACCCCGACAGCCCCTGGCACCTCGGTCCGGTCCTTGTCCCCGAGTCGCACGCCCCGGGGTAGCGCCAACGCAGCGGGCGCCGCCCCGGCGTCGCGTCGGGGGGAATTCCGACGGAGCCCGGGAGTCCCAGGGGCAGGACCGCCCGGGCCCCGCCCGGCCTCGGCCCCGGCCTCGGGTCGCCGGCAAAACCTGGAGCCTCGGCGCCGGCCCAGATCCATCGGGACGGGCGGGGAGCGCACTGGGCATGCTCGGGCCGGGCGGGGCCGAAACGCCTGGAAGGAGGAGCCCCCTGGTGGGTAGGCGACGCTCCCCCCAGAGCTCCACCCAACCCTCCACCGCTCGCCGTTTTCGTCTCTCTGCTGCAAGACTGGGGTAATTTCCCCCCACAAAGCGCAGTGGGAAAACGGCTTTCAGAGTCAGCAGGCAACATACTCTGTTCTTCCCAGCAGCTGTGTGATCTGGACCAAGCGCCTTACCCTCTCTGTGCCTCAAATTATGCGAATACCTACGCTTCGATCTGGGCCGCGTGTGGATATGAAATCAAGAATAGGAATGTGTTTAGACCACTTTAAAGGTCTATTTTTATGAGTGCCTACCTCAATTATCCGTCATCCTTTCACCAGTTTGTCAACTGCTGAGGTGGGGAAACCGAGGTCAACGGATATCTTGGAGTTGTCTCAATTTGCTTTAAAAATCATGCATTTCAAATCATCATAACAGAAGCAGGAAGAAATGAAAAAATACTCCCCAGGCCGGGCGCATTGGCTCACGCCTAAAATCCCACACTTTGAGAGGCTGAGGTGAGAGGATTGACTGAGCCCACGGATTCGAGACCAGCCTGGGCAACTTGGCGAGACCGCCTCTCTACAATAAATCAAAACATTAGCCGGGTGCGGTGTCTGTAGTTCCAGCTACTTGGAAGGCTGAGGCGGAAGGATCGCCTGAGCCCAGCAGGTCGAGGCTGCTGTGGCCGTGAGCATGTCACTGCACTCCAGCCTGGGTGACAGAGTGAAACTCCGACTCAACAAAAAACAAAAAAAAAAAACACTCCCCAAATCGGAAACTAACGAAATACTCAATAGAGGAATGATACTTAGGTTATGATATATCAGTTGAAATAATAACTATTTCACACTAAATCAGAAAGAACATGTTGCACAGGGAAAACTTATGGGGCAGTGTTAAGTGGAAAAATGCTGAAAACAAATTGTGTAAAGATGATACACATTCACCAAGACAAAAGGGAAATGTGGGAAAATGTAAATAGTCTGATGGTAGTGGGTTTTTGTTAAGTACTATTAATTTCATAATAATGTGTTTGCAATAATAAATATTTAAAAGATCGGATGAATAGGCTGGGCACAGTGGCTCAAACCTGTAATCCCAGCACTTTTGGATTCGAGACCAGCCTGGGCAACTTGGTGAGACCTCAGCTCTACAAAAAATCAAGAATGAGCCAGGTGTGGTTGCGCACGCCTGTAATTATGGCTACTTGGAAGGCTGAGGCGGAAGGATCGCCAGAGCCTCACAGGTCGACACTGGGATGGCGGTAAGCCTGCCACTGCACTCCAGCCTGGGCAACAAAGTGAGACTCCAACTCAAAAAATAAAAAAAAGATCGAATTAATTATTGTATAAGTCTAATACTAATAGTTATTATCAAGCTCAAGTGTGATCCATATTTTATACATATTCTATAACTGTTAAGCTCAGTTTTATGGAAGAGGAAATCTAGGAGCTGTTCTTGGCGGGTAACGGTAAGAATTGGAACACAAGTTGTCTGATCTCAAAGGCAGGGTGTTAAGCTTTATGAGACACTGCCTCTCTGTGTAGTAGCTTACCACGTATTGATGGTAAGAGGAGCCACATATCATTTCATGTTGTGTCTTTTTTGCCTTATTTTCTCTACCCTTTGATGTGTTTGTAGGATACAGATTACCTTTGCATGTTCTGGTCTCCTGTTACTGTTTTATTCTTGGGGCCAAAAATGTTAAAGCCCAGCCTCTGAAGCTGTTGTACTTGGAGTAACATGATGTTTTTATCGGCAATGACAGTTGATCTTATATCATAAGTTCCTGAACCTTATGTAAATGGAGCTTTCGGAGGGACATATAATCTTCTTAGTCTGTGGTTGAACCCAGCCAAGTCTAGTGCACATAGAGGCCCAGTTGGGAATAGGGTTGTACTGAGTCCCAGATAAGCAGGTCCAGAGAGGACCCACATAAGTTACCGTTCCTTAGTAGTCACTTTGGAGGCAGGATTACAACATGATGAAACCACATGGTCCATAGACTCCTCAGGACTTTGCAGTGACGAGAAGATGGAGAGCTGACAGTTCTGATATTGTTTCTTGAGAGAAAATAAGGGCCCTGTGAGTGGCCCTCCTCCTGCTAAGCAAAAAAAAAAAAAAAAGAAAAAAGAAATCAGCTCTCTCCTCTCTCCTGGTTGATTTCCATCTAGTGCTGGTCGATTGTACCTGGCTAAAAAATCCAGAACCTACTAAGAACAACAACAAAGAGAGGAAATTATGCCACAGACTGAATCTCCATGACAGATAATGGACCAGATTCATACAAGAGGAACAAGAGATGAGCAACTGTGCACAGTTATTAGCAGCATTCCCAGAAACTGCCATTTGGGCAGAAAATCTGGTGCCAGGCACTGCACAAAGGCAATTGGCTAAGGGAATTTATAGGAAGAGTTTCCTGGAAGAGCCTCTGAGGGTTGTCATTCACATGAAGACTCAGGAAGTCTGCACTCCTTGAACTGCTTCAGTGATTTACAAGGCAGGGATCCCAGCTGAGATGCTAATGTTCATCAATTATTTGTGCTGTTAATGCAAGCTCACAAAGGACTGAGAATCCGTAAATACATGAGCAAGTGGTGCTATTATAATGACATGAAAAGAATATGATGTAAAATTATATGCATAGTATGGTCTCAACTGTGGAAATTACTGGGTCGAACTATCTCAAATTGCCATTTTGTGAGCCAAAATGTTTGAACATTGGCTACTTTCTGTATTTCAACTTAATACGTAGACACAGAGAAAAGACTGGAAAGAACTGCATGAAAATCTTAACTGCTGGTGTGTCTGAGTATGAGTATTGCATTTATGGGCAGCGAAGCATGCTACAGAAGTTATTTTTATCTATCTATCCATCTATCTATCCATTATGTATGTATGTATGTATGTATTTAGAGTCAGGGTCTCATTGTGTTGCCCAGGCTGAAGTGTAGTGGTACTATCATGGCTCACCTCAATCTTCATCTCCTAGGCTTAGACAATCCTCTAGCCTCAGGCTCCGGAGAGTAGTTGGGACTGCGAGTGTGCAACACCATGCCAGGCTGCTCTTAAACTCCTGGGCTAAAGCAGTCTTCCTGCCTTGGCCTCCCAAATTGCTGGGATTAGAGGTGTGAGCCACTGTACCCAGCCCAGAAGTTATCTTTTACAATTTACAATTTCCAGTCTTTGGGCATCTATTCCTTGTATGTCTTTATAGTTCCCTAAATCTTACATGGTAACAAGTATGTTTCTTTTATTATCTGGAAAAATGAAACAAATTAAAAAGTTAGCAAGCCAAAGAAGATGATGTAAAGAGAGAAAAATGGGCCGGGCGTGGTGGCTCAAGTCTGTAATCCCAGCACTTTGGCAGGCTGGGGTGAGAGGATTGCCTGAATCCAGGGGTTCGGGACCAGCCTAAGCAACTTAGTGACACCACGTCTCCACGATAAATCGAAAAATTAGCCATGCGTGGTGGTGCATGCCTATAGTTCCAACTACTTGGAAGGCTGAGGTGGAAGGATTGCATGAGCCCAGCGGGTCGAGGCTGCGGTGGCCATGAGTGTGCTCCAACCTGGGCGACAGAGTGAGACTCCAACTCAAAAAAGAAAGAAAAGTGCCTTTCTATGGCAAATTGTCACTGCAAAAGATGAGTTTTGTCTGTCATCCTCATAAACAAATATGAGTATAAGAGCAGTGATAAGATGATTGTTGTCAAGTAGGCATTAGAAAATTTATTCATCAGATATTTATTAAGCACCTACTGTGTGTCAGGCACTACTCCAAGTGCTTGGGAGACATCAGTGAACAGAATGAACAAAACTATCCCTGCTCTCATGGGACATGTATTCTAAAGAGCAAGCTACAAAGAACAATAAACATTATAAATAAATGAATTTTTAAAAGAGAGCAAGGTAAGGGTAGAGAGATGGAGGGGGGAGCTGCAATTTTAAACAGGATTGAGAAACTTACTTAAACAAATGTTTAAACAAAGACTTGAAGGGGGTGAGGGAGTTATTCATGCAGGTCTAGGAGAATCTTCCAGGCAGAGGAAATGGCCAATCCCAAGGCCCTTGAGGGAGCATATCTAGGGTAAGGAGCCTGGTGGGCAAGAAGGAGGGCTGCAGGGGGTGGAGTCAGAGAGGTAGCAAGAGACAGAACAGAGGGCTCTCCACTTGTCAGTCAGCTCCAGGAGGGACTTGGCCTTTCCATCTGAGCTGGACAGGAAGCCAAGCCAACTCGTGGCTGCCAAATGTGCTTGTCAACACATCAGAAAGTAAATGCTGTCCCTTTGGATGGTCACTTGATGCCAACTGGACGGTAAACACAGATTCAAATAAGGGAACTGAAATCATGTAGCAGCTCTCTGCCACATGAAGGGTCAGCCAGATGATCCAGATTATGCATATATTATACATATTTTCATAGAAATGGAATGATAACATTCAACAGTTATCTCTAGAGGATACTCAAACCTTCAAGAACACTTGTGTGAACCCTCAGGGATACAAGGAATTCAAAAAAGACTCTTCTGGCATACACACTCTAAAACTGACAGAAGCCCAGTTTATAATGGGCCCATGGACTGCTATACAGATTTGCGGCACACGGGAAAACAGAAATGGAAGTCTGGGGATTCTGAGATCCTGCTCTGGGAACTCAAAGCAGTAAGGATGCTTCTGTCAACAGAAGGCTGAGGTGAAGAGACATGCAGAGCATGGAAATTGGCATCCTGAACTGTGCCTGATCGTATTTAAATAGTGGCTTTCCCTGAAAGGGGTGGTGTCATTTTACAAAACCCAGGAAGAATGGGTTTGTCAGAAGTCTCTCAACCACTTCTTCAAGTTCGCATATGAAAAACAGAGGAAGAGAAAGAAAAACACCCAGGTAACGAAAAATAGGCATACAGTGGTCATGACTTTGAAAAGCCAGCAATGATGTAGGAAATATTCAGTACTTTTTTGGGGGGTGGAGTTCGAGTCTCATTCTGTTGCCCAGGCTGGAGTGCAGTGGCACACTCACGGCCACCACAGGCTCGACCTGCTGGGCTCAGGAGATCCTTCCACCCCAGCTTTCCAAGTAGCTGGAACTGCAGGCACGTGCCACCACATCCGGCTAATTTTTTGATTTATTGTAGAGACGAGGTCTCACCAAGTTGCCCAGACTGCTCTGGAACCCCTGGGCTCAGGCAATCCTCTGCCGCCGTCTCCCAAAGTGCTGGGATTGTAGGTGTGAGCCACTGAGCCCAGCCTAGTAATTTTTAATAGAAAGATTCCAGGGAGGAGGGGCAGGAATAATACTGAAAGCAGTGTTTCTCAAAGTGTGATCCAGAAAGCACTTATATCAAGATCATCTTGCAGGGAGAAGTCCTTGTAGAAAAGAAATCCTTGTAGAGAAGCAAACTCCTGGCCTTAGTCAAGACCTTCTAAATCTCTAGGTGTGGGTCCCAGGAACGTGTAGTTTATAATTTACTAGAAGAATCTTATGCACACTGAAGTTCTATAACTGTCCTACGACTGTTAGTATATAGACACCAAGAACATAATCTGAGTAATAAACTAAGGGACTGGAAAATTTTACTAAGAGATAATGGTCTTGTAAGTATCACTGATGCTTGCGTGGATGGGACTGAGGATCAAAGCGCCAGCTTCTTAAAGAAGGTACACATAAAAAGGGGTAGAAGGAGAGGGGAAGAGGATATGGAGAGAGGGCATCCCCCACAGGCAAATAGGGACCTCCAACTGTCAGGCTGTCTGTCCTTGATCTTGGATTTTTGATGTCATCTGTCATGCTCTTCTGGGATGAAGAGCAAGCTAACCATGTGACTGGAGAGGAGGTGCTGAATGGGGGTGGTAGTGGGGGGGTGATGTTTGCTAAGAGGTATGGACCTTATTATAAACACACTGAAGTATGTGCAATACACAAAAAACTGAAACTAGAAAGGTCAACACCTCCCAAAGAGGAAAAGGACTAATGGGGCAGGGGAGGGATGAAAATTTACTTTTTGCCATAAACCTTTTTGTACCTTCTGAACTTTCCTCCATGTCATGTGTAACCTAATTAAAAATAAAGAAGTTCTCTTTGGAAAAAAGTCATGAAGTATGCATACCATTTTTTTCAAAATTATTTTGTTTTCCGTCTTGGCTAACTCTAAATTCTGCTGACTAAGTGCAAAGCTCAGATTTCTTGACAAGTCCAGGCTCTAACTACGACCAGGGCACAACAATGTATACTTCACCTGAAAGAAACAGCTGTAGGTCAAGAATTCTGTCTTATTGGAAATTCACATGGCTGAGGGATGAAACAGACAAGAGGACTTTTGGATGAGGATAAAAGGGAAAGAAAAATGGCTTCGGTGACCTTGGGATCAGGAATGATGCTTCCCGGACACGGCTGGTAGCAAAATGGTCAGAAAAGTGAGATGGAGAATTTCAACTGCCCAGGCCTCTACTTGAAGGTACGTTCATGAAAAGAAGATCATCTGAAAACCTCTTCTTTCTTGGCTTACCATTTTATTCTCGAGAAACTGGAAATCCGTCCTGGGCCCAGAAGAACACTGTGCTCCCAACCTCTGGTGACATTTCAAGAAGGAGGGTTGCTGTTAAGCCTGCCCAGTGCTCTGATGCTTCTAGCGTTGCATGGATGACACACCACAGGATTTCCTCAACTGCGCCCCGGCGTCCTGCTAGGATGTCTTTCTCATTTTTTCCATGGTACACATAGTCATTGCATCACAGTCCAAATGAACTGTCCGGCGTTGCCTCTGTAAACATGAGTCACGTGTGAAGTTAAGGGAATCCGTATTCAACTAGGGACAGCAGAGTTCTAAGACACATCGTCTTCATAGGAGGGGTACACGTTGATGAGGGTCACAGGATTTTCTGCCAAGATGCCCGGGCAGTGCTCAGAGCACTCACTTCATGCAGCAGTCACTAAGGCCTACAGAGAAATTGCTTTTCTTCATCCTTCATTCGTCTTAACTTCCCTGCCAGGATAAAATTCTCCAGCGATCATACCAGAACACATTATTCTTTCCCCATGTTTTTCACCTTCTTGGGGTTGTCTCAGATTGGTCCTTGATGCCACCACTTTGTCCGGCCTTGGTCATCCCACCCCAAGCACAGGCACAAACCTCTTTCTTGCTCCACCTTGAAGGATGAAGGCCACCTATATCAACCTCCAGAAACAACACATTCTGCCATCTCCGCTTATAAAATCTCATTTAAGGTTCATTTCAGAAGTTACCACTTCCCAGATTACTTCCACTGGTTGTGAGCTCTCTAACCCCTTTGTACCATGTGGCATTTGATCTGTTATTTCCTGCCTCTCATGTTTTCACTTGCATTTAGTTATTAACGTAGGTGCCCCTTTTTGAAGGCTCTTAAACAATCCTTTGTAACATCTTCCTGGTGCCACATGGACTGTGACTATTATTTCCTTCCCTCCCTTCCAATTGGGAAGCTGCTCCAATTTTGTCAGCCTCTGTGACAATATTTTATCCTCATGCTATAGAGTAAATGCATTGAGGTCAGCTTTCATATCTCTAATCTTGCACAATCTGCAGTAACCAGATCCCTCCCTCCCTCCCTCGCTCCCTCCCTCGCTCCCTCCCTCGCTACCTACCTCCTTTCCTTCCTTCCTTTCTTTCTTGAGTCAGGATTTCACTCTGTTGCCCAGGCCAGAGTATAGTAACACAATCAAGGCTCTCTGAAGCGTTGACCTCCTGGGCTCAGGCAATCCTTCCTCCTTGGCCTCCTGAGTAGCTGGGACAACAGATGCATGCCACCACATCTGGCTAATTTTTTGTAGAGACGAGATCTCATTATGTTGCCTAGGCTGGTCTCAAACTCCTGGGCCCAAGCAATCCTCTGTCTTGGCATTTCAAAGTACTGGGATTACGGAATAAGCCACCACGCCTGACCAATGTGATTATTGTTTTTAAGCAAAGTAGGTGAAGGGCTATAATTCCCTTCCAAAAAATTGTTTGCCTTTCTGCAGTGAGCAAGAAGAGCTATGTTGTATCCAAAGGTCCTTTGTCAAAAATGCTTCCAGAATTTTTCTTGCTAGCTTGATAATCAATCAATAGACAGAAAACACATACAGACAAATGGTAGACAGATGTGTCCAGCAGTATCTTAAATAAGGTATAACTGATCTGTGATTGGCTATCACTATGCCCTCTCAGTTTCTTGCCTTTGTGAAACAATTTAAAGAGCTGGGATGCCCCTCAACCTCCAGACTCAAGAATCACCTAGTTGTGCTGTCAGTAGGTGAGGGAGGGGCACACTCCTTGTTGTCCACCTGCATTGCTGAGTGAGCTAATTTCAAACCGTTCCCGGACCCACGGCCTCCATGTTTAGGCAGAAGGACTGGGAATAACAGAGTCAGCAAAATCCCTCATAGAAATTACCAGGAAATAAAAGGAGGCTAAACTCTCTTGGTGTCTCATGGCTTCAATTTTACTGCAATCTAGAATCATACACAGTACAGTCTCCACCATAGGAAACTGCTCCAATTTTGTCAGCTTCTGTGACAATATTTTATCTTCATGCTATAGCGTAAGTGCATTGAGGTCAGCCTTCATATCTCTAATCTTGTATGATCTGCAGTAACCATTTTTCTTTGACTGCCCGGGCAGGCTCAGGGGCCCCTCCCTCTGCATTTAGATTCCACTAGATTTACACTTTAGCACATTATACGTAATTGAGCAAGTCTGCTACCCCAACTGTGAACTTTCTGACATCTTTTCTTGTACTGGGAACCTAAATAGAATCTGGTACTTACTAAGAGTGTGATGAGTGAGTGAATTAGTTGACATTGGATTACCTTATTGATATGCCCAAGTCAGGTCAAGTCTCTTGACATATTAAGGCCAGTGTGTTACTTTCCATTATACTTGGTTCAGTGATATTTTAAAATGTACAGAATACTAACACATATTTCTTTTTTTTTTTTGAGTAAGAGTCTCACTCTGTTGCCCAGGCTGGAGTGCAGTAGCATGGTAACGGTCACCGAAGCCTCGGCCTGCTGGGCTCCAGCGATCCTTCTACCTCGGCCTTCCAAGTAGCTGGAACTACAGGTGCACGCCACCACGCCCGACTGATTTTTTGATTTATTGTAGAGATGAGATCTTGCCAAGTTGCCCAGGCTGGTCTCGAACTCCTAGGCCCAGGCAATCCTCTCACCTCGGTCTCCCAAAGTGCTGGGATTATAGGTGTGAGCCACCATGCCCAACCTGAACTTCTTTTTTTTTTTTTTTTTTGAGTTGGAGTCTCACTCTGTTGTCCAGGCTGGAGTGTAGTGGCACGCTCACAACCACCTCAACCTCGACCTGCTGGGCTCAGGTGATCTTTCTGCCTCAGCTTTCCAAGTAGCTGGAACCACAGGCCCGCACCACCACACCCAGCTAATTTTTTTGATTTATTGTAGAAATGAGGTCTTGCCAGGTTGCCCAGGCTGGTCTTGAACCTGTGGGCTCAGGCAATCCTCTCACCTCTACCTCCCAAAGTGCTGGGATTATAGGTGTAAGCCACTGCACCTGCTGGCTCCATATTTCACATGGCAATTCACATTAGGGAACAATTTCCCGACAGTGTTATCTAGATTCTTCTCAAGCTCCCTGTGTTGAAGTCAATCTTTTATTTCATGCTGGGTTCCTGACCCAAACACAGCCTGTGCCAGTTATGGAAAGGAAAAAAAGGTCAGTTTTCCATGGTTTGGATAAACAGGTGACCGTGGGAACATGTACAGTTCTGTCTCTAGTTCTGGTAAAGTCACTGAAAACCCAATCTAGCCTGGCTCTCCTGTGTACCCGCACGGAAATGGAAATAGACAAGGACTATCAAACAAGAGGAAATGGAGCCATTCTGCAAAGCCAGCTTTGGCATATGGAGCAAAGTATTGGTCCCATTCCCAAGGGAAAATATCTCTTTAGCTACTTATTAGGAAACACTGAAGTAATCTTGAAAACTGTGCTATATAAGGAAAAAATACAGACCCCATCTATTCAATGGAAAAATCCAAATGCAGATAAAGACTTGTGAACAGAAATGAGTCCTTATAGCACTGCTGTAATTGCTTTAACATGTGAAATAAGCAACTGAATGAATATAAAATAGTATGCCCCATTGATTAATTTATAACTCAAAATTATTTTACAAAGATATTGTAGTGACATGGGAAACATGCTAGTAATATATTTTAGGTGAAAAGTGTAAGACATAAAGCTGTAATTACAGTATAACTTTATAAAGAAAAACACATTTGTGCATATTAAAAAGTCTGAAAGAAATGCACTAAAAGGTTTAAGAGCAGTTGATTCTAGATAATGACTAATGATGTTAATTTTCTTTTATGTATTTTTTTTTAAAAAATTCCACAACATACATGTAGCATGTCAAAAATCAGAAAGGAACATTTTTACAAACCTATATAGCCAAAATAAAACACAAAACTTCAAATTGCTCCCAGGAGCAAATACATAAAATATGTAGGAGCATATTTTGATATCAGGGTGATTCTAGCACTGACCACAAGAATTTCATGACCCTCCTATGGGAGGATCAACCGTAGTGTTCCTCTCACTCCTTTACATGAGCTCTGCCTGCAGTTCTGCTGAGTCCTAGAGTCCCCCTAAGTAAGGATGCCCATGAGCCATGGAAGTGCTTAGCAAAACCAATTGGATTCCTTCATGCAGGAACTTAAACTGGAGAACAAAGGGGGAAAAGTTGGAAGATACACAAAAATATTTTGTATCAAGCGGCAGCCACAGTAACTCTGATAGAACACAGTGATCCCCAAAGATGTGACCTCTGGTGTCCATACTCCTGTGAGTAATCCTTTACATGCTAAGGCTGACCATGGCCACATGATTTGATTTCAACAGTGGGACATCGTCAGGTAGGTATTTGATAAGCATTTGTGCATTGGGGTTGGCCCTCTTGGAGCCCTGAGGCCACCATGCTCTTAAGAAGTCTGAGACAAACAACTTCATAGTGAGGATTCCACCCCTGCCAGATTTGTCAGAACTGACCCCAGAGCAGACCAGTAGAAGACCACTCAGCCACACACTGCATCATGAGAAATTTTTTATTTTTATTTGTTTATTTATTTATTTTTATTGGAATCTCACTCCTTCACCCAGGTTGGAGTGCAGTGGCATGGACGCTCACGGCCACCCCAGCGTCGACCTTCTAGACTCCAGTGATCCTTCTGCCCCAGCCTTCCGAGTAAACGGAACTACAGACGCACGCTACCACACCCGGCTGTTTTTATTTTATTGTAGTGACAAGGTCTTGCCAAGTTGCCCGGGCTGGTCTTGAACCCTCAGGCTCAGGCAATCCACTCGCCTCGGCCTCCCAAAGTGCTGGGATTACAGGCTGAGCCACCGAGCCCGGCCCATCATGAGAAATTTTTAAAAAATCATTATTGTCTTTAGCCACAAAGTTTTAGGAGTGTTTTGTTACCAGCAATGAATAACTAAGACTAATACAACAGGGACTCCTGTTTTTGAGGCTACCCTTTGATTTCCTGTATTATTTTAAGGTAGTGGTTCTCAAACCTCAGCATTCAAAGAGTTGAGTCAAAATGCAAGTGTCTTCAGAGGAGGGATGTTGCTGGTCCTATTCACCATTACGTCCCTGAAATGGTTTGGCCGCATAGCAAGACCTAAAGAAATGTGGTAAATAAATGGACAAATGGATCTTGGGAGTTTGCTTAAAATATAGATTCCAGGGTTCACCTCTGGAGATTCCAATTTGTAGGTATGGGTGAGGTCCAGGAAATTGCATCTGAGTGAAGCTGAGGCGGGTGGCCTATGGACCACATTTTTGCTATCAGGGCCTCAAATTATCCTTGCAACCAAAAGAGGCCAATTGACCAAATTTCCAGCTGGCTATGCATCAGGTTGTGCCTGGGAAGCTTCTCTTTTCTTTTTTTTTTTTGACTTGGAGTCTCACTCTTTTGCCCAGGATGGAGTGCAGTGGCACGCTCACAGCCACCGCAGTCTTGACCTGCTGGGCTTACCTCAGTGTTCCAAGTAGCCAGAACTACAGGTGCGTGCCACCATGCCGGGCTTATTTTTTGATTTATTGTAGAGACAAGATCTCACCAAGTTGCCCCGACTGGTCTCGAACCCCTGAGCTCAGGCAATCCTCTCGCCTAGACCTCCCAAAGTGCTGGGATTATTGCCTTGAGCCACCACACCCAGCAGGGAGCTTCTTAATGATATTGCTTCTGGGTCTTCACCCTTGACCTATGGAACCTGAAAATTCCTGAAGGTAGAGACTCACAATCTATATGATAAAAAAGCTCCTGGATGAAGTGGATGCAGCTGGTCCACCCACAGATTGGAGGGTATTTGGAAACCACTGAGCGAACCAATGCAAGTCTCCAAAAGTCATTTGGCAGCTAAGTATACTTTTCTTACTCCCTGCAACAAAGAACATGCCCCTACTTCGTTAAACATTATCGCTCTCATCTTTCAGGCTTTTTGGAGAAAGGTTTTTTTTTGTGTGTGTGTGTGTGTTGGAGTATCACTCTGTCGCCCAGACTGGAATGCAGTGGCACGCTCCTGGCCACTGCAGCCTCGACCTGCTGGGCTCCGGCAATCCTTCCACCTCAGCCTTCCAAGTAGCTGGAACTACAGGTGAGCGCCACCTGCCTGGCTCATTTTTTGATTTATTGTAGAGATGACGTCTCGCCAAGTTGCCCAGGCGGGTCTCGAACCTGCGGGCTCAGGCAATCCACTCACCTCAGCCTCCCAAAGTGCAGGATTACAGGCTCAGCCACTGAGCCCAGCTTGGAGAATTGTTTTTATTTTTACTGCCAGAAATTTGTTAGAGACGCCTTCTCACTGTGTCACCTGTCAAACAGATGTTGGTAACACCTGCTTCCTGAACGCATGAGGACTAAATGAGATAAGGTGTATGGCTGAACGTTGAAACTGGAAACACCACACAAAGGATTTTTAAGCCTTTAATCATAAGTATGTCATGTAGAGGATTAACATAGTTTATCTATTTTTAGGTAATCAATCCTATGCGGCACCTTGCTCCTCCTAAGAGCCAGGCTTTTGGGACCCCTACACAGAATGTTTCAGGGAAGGGCAACCCTAGACACATTTGTGGATCCTTCACATGGTACACAAAGGCCTGCAATATCTGGAATCTGCAAAACCTCGTTCTCTCCTCCTCCCGGCCCTTCTTCCCCCCTCCTCCTGAGCCTAAATGTCAGCCCTTCCAGAGCACAAATGCAGTGTGGTGGTTGGTTCCCCTCTCTCACTAACCCTGGCTCAAACTGTGCACTGTAGCTGAAATGTTCTTTATTCTTGCCCATCCCACCCACCTGGGCCTTTTCCGAACCTCTGGTGTCTCTAACTGTGTCTCACCCTCTGGTCAGATGGAGTTGACTGGCAGCTGTCTTGAACCCTACTGGACATTCATCCAGGCCCTTGGAACATTCGGTTGCACTTACTCAAGTGTTTAACTCTTCTCCCTTTCTGCACCGAGCCCAAACTCCTGAGGGCAGGGACTTTTCTTTGCTCATCCCAGGTCTGCAGCCCTTAACACAGTTTATGACTTAGATAATGCATTAATAAATATTTGTTGATGGAGTGTATCAAAGTTAGAGGTCCTCTTTGACGGGTTTGAACTTTTGAGCAAAGGAAGTTACCTGCCCCCGGAGGTTGCCTGCTTCTGGTTTCCTGCTGTTGCCTTTGTCCTTTTCTCCTCTCTGTGCAGAGATTTATGAAAATCAAACAACTTGCAATAAGCTGCTTGCTTGAGCTTTCGCTGGAGGGGAGTATCTAGCAGGCTTAGATGGTTTTGCCTAAGTGGGTATTCTGTATAAATGTAGTATTTGATATAAATGCCTAGATTAAGATATTAATGTGAAGTCTCATCTGAGGGCCAATTCTTAAGTTTTGGTACCTACTAGACACTTCCAGCTGGATGTCCCACGAATGCTTCAAACTCAACAGGTCCCAGACTGACAGATCAGCTCTGTCTCATAAGCTTGCTCTTTATCCACTGATTATCCACCTAGTTACCCAGACTCCAAGTCCCACGTCCCAAGACCTCCCTCTTTCTTGCCAAACAAGAAAATGACATGTTCTATGGACTTTGCAGCAATTTGGTTGGATTTAGAGTCTATCATACTCAGTGATCTATCACAGAGACAAAGAACAAAGTACCATATATTCTCACTCATAAGCGGACCTTGAACAACTATCATAATACTGTATGAAAGGGATTGGCAGTAGTGGGAAACTGCCAGGGGCGGGGCGGGGGGGGAACACCTCATCAACAAGGGTTCCTGCATAATGAACATTTGTATACCTAACCCACATCTTTAAAAGTAAAAATTTAAAAAAATAGAAAATGACATGTTCTCCCCATCAGATCCTCCCCAATATTTCTCACATCCTTCCCAAGCCCTGCTTTATGCTTCAGGACTGCCTGATCTTTCACCAGGACTCTTGCAAATAGCCTCCTAATTGGTCTGCCAGGTTCCTCTCATTTTCCCCCCAAATACTGGTAACATGTAAATGTTACTAAAGCATAGACTTGAATACGTTACTCTTCTGCTTGAAAGTTTGCAATGACTCCCCATGGCCCATGTATTGAATAAAACTTGAACTCCCTAGTCTGTACCATATTTCAGGGTAACAAAGTTATATAATCAGATGCCATTCTTGGGAATTGAGAGTGTGAAGAAGAGACAACAAGACAGCAATCATTCATTCAACAAATATTGATGAGGCCAGATGCAGTGGGCCATACCTACAATCTGAGATACCTGCAATCTCAGTACTTTGGGAGGCTGAGGCAGGAGGCTGAGGCAGGAGGATCACTTGAGGCCAGAAGTTTGAGACCACCTGGGCAATATAGCAAGATCCTATCTCTACAAAATTTTTTAAAAAAACTAACAGGACATGGCAGCACACACCCGTGGTCCCAGAGACTCAGGAAGCTGAGGTGGGAGGATCGCTTGAGCCCAGGAGTTCCAGGCTGCAGTGAGCTATGATTGCATCATTTGCACTACAGCCTAAGCGAGAGATACATTTAAAAATTGGCCAGGCACGGTGGCTCACATCTATAATCCAGCACTTTGGTAGGCTGAGGTGAGAGGATCGCCTGAGCCCATGGGTTTGAGACCAGCCTGGGCAACATAGTGAGACCGTATCTGTACAATAAATCAAGAAAAAATTAGCCGGGTATGGTGGCACTTGCCTGTAGTTCCAACTACTTGGAAGGTTGAGGTGGAAGGATCACCTGAGCCCAGCAGGTCAAGGCTGCGGTGGCTGTGAGTGTGCCACTGCACTCTAGCCTGGGCAACAGAGTGAGACCCTGACTCAAAAAAAAATTTAAGAAGTATGTACAAGATATTGATTAACACTAACTGTATGTCATGTACTGTTCTAGGTTCTGGGGATACAGTGAAGACCTTGATTGCATGGGGCTCATATATGAGGAGAAGAAAAATGGTGTCATTGATATCTGCTTGTAAGATGATCTGGTAACTAGAGCTCTATCCTGAAAAATGAGGAGTGTGATAGATTATGTGAACTGTTAATGGCTCCAATTTTTCCCTCCTCTCTGTATCCATGCTCTCTGTCATGTGACTTTGCAGTTCCTTCTGCTAGAAGAAAATATCTCCCCCCTGCTTGACTTTGGGCTTGACCATGTGACTTGCTTTGGCCAATGAGATGTTAGCAGATGTGATACAATTAAAGGTTTGAACTATGCTTGTGGGGTTAGGCTTGCCATAAAAACCACTGCCCCAGGCAGATTGCTGGTCCCAGAAAAATGAGAAAAAATGTGAAGTAGAACCAAACTGTGAATAATGTTGTTGTTTTAAGACATTGAGTCTAATGTGGCACTATTGGGATAACAGCTGGCAAATATAAGGGGCTTTAATTTCAGCTTCCATGAGATCTACTTGACATTCCTGCATTAGAGGTGCTGTTTGAACGAGTGGACTGAGCTGTACTGGGGGAGGAGAGGGAGCGTCACACTTTTTTTTTTTGAGTCAGAATCTCACTCTGCCACCCAGACTGGAGTGCAGTGGCAGGCTCACGGCCACCGCAGCCTTGACTTGCTGGGTTTAGGCGATCCTTCCACTTCAGCCTTCCAAATAGCTGGAACTACAGGCGTGTGCCACCACGCCTGGCTAATTTTTCTTGATTTATTGTAGAGACGAGGTCTCGCCAACTTGCCCAGGCTGGTCTCGTACCCCTTGGCTCAGGCAATTTTCTTGCCTCTGCCTCCCAGAGTGCTGGTATTACAGGCATGAGCCACCATGCCTGAGTAATTTTTTGATTTACTATAGAGACAAGGTCTCATCATGTTGCCCAGGCTGTTCTCAGACCCATGGGCTCAGGCAATTCTCTCACCTCTGCCTCCCAAAGTGCTGAGATTACAGGAATCAGCCATCATGCCTGGCATACTTTCTTATTTCCATACAAGACACCCTTCCACATAAATACTTAATTTGGCCATTTACATCAGCACCTTCCTTGCAGTCTGAAAGCACCTAACTAAGACAATGTCTTCTCTACCTATCACAAGATCCTTGAGGGATGAGATTGTTCTGAAGCTGGGCTCGGTGGCTCAGCCTGTAATCCCACGCCTTGGGAGGCTGAGGTGAGTGGATTGCCTGAGCCCGCGGGTTCGAGACCCCCCTGGGCAACTTGGTAAGACCTCATCTCTACAACAAATCAAAAAATTAGCTGGGCATGGTAGCGCATGCCTGTAGTTCCAGCTACTTGGAAGGCTGAGGTGGAAGGATCGCTGGAGCCCAGCAGGTCAAGGCTGCAGTGGCCAGGAGTGGCCACTGCACTCCAGTCTGGGTGACAGAGTGAGACTCCAACTCAAAAAAAAAAAAAAAAGGGATTGTTCTGGATTACTATCCTTGCAGAGAACTTGGTGGATTGTCTGGTATCCTCTACTAGCTGTTAAAGCAGATGTGATTCCTGTCAAAATTAGCAAACATAATGAAGCCATCTGCCCAGGTCCTCTCTTGGAAGACCCATTTCCATGCAAGAGGCTATTATTATTTCAGTTTATTTGTCTACCAGCCTACCCAGTCACTCATGGTGACAGGAAGTTGCTGTGTCAGGCACTGGGGTATAAAGACAAATTAGACGTGACTGTTCCTTGTCCTTATAGAGATCACAGACTAACAGAAGAGACAAATAGACTATTGCAAGGTGGGGAGGTAAAATCAGAGAAGAGTCAGATACTGAAGGAGCACAGACTGATCCGGTCTGGCAGGTCAGAGAGACTTTAAGGATAAGATGACACTTGACATGAGTTTGACAGTCAAGGAGGTGTTGACCAGGTATAGAAACAGGAGAACATGCTGGGAAGTAGGTGAGCAAGAGTGTAAATGTTATATCCGTGATGAGGGAGTAAGGGCATCTTTGTGGGGGGTATGGGAAGGTGGTAGGAAATGAGGTGGAAACTCAGGCATGGCCAAGTGTGCAGAGCCTGGTGTATTACGGCCAGGAATCTGGACTTGGTGGGTGGTGAGGGCACTGGGGAGCCCTGAAGATTTTAAGAAGGGGAGTAACTTGTTTGAACTCTGCATATTTAAAAGATCTCTCTGGCGACAATGACTTGGGAGAAGATGAGGACTCTTGTTAGGTTGTTGCAGAAATAAAGGGGGGCAATGAAGACCACCTGACATACTGGTGGGAAACCAGAGAAGTGAAGGGATGGGAGAGTTAGACCTGGTCACCAAAGGGTGGGAGAGAGAGGTGTCACAAAGGACTCCCAGGTTTCTGCATAAACAATTGAGTGAATGGTGATGCCACTTATTGAGGTTGGAAGCCTTAGAGGGCAAACACGGATGGAACATGGGTTCTCTTACCTCATGTGGATGGGAGGAGACTGAGGGGCCTCCCAGCGTATGTCTGGTAGGCAACTGTACACCCAGAATCCAGGAGAGATATGTGAGTGTTATAAGTGTGTGGTCAGTGGTTGAAGTCATGGGCCTGGTTTATTATTTTGCCTGCTTGCTGGCGTTTGCAGAAGCACTGAAGACACATTCCCACATGTTGAGGATGATTTTTGGAGCCCCAGAAGAATACCTAGATGGCATCTAAGAGTTATCCTAGGAAATCCCAGGCAAGGACCATCTTTGCTCACCTTTGTGTTGCCAGAACTTGCCACAGTACCTGGAAGTTAGTACATGCTCAGTAATGTTGGATGAATGAATGAATGAATGAATGAATGAATGAATGAGGTTTCATGGTTCTTTGAGGTTCCACGGTCCTGGGAAACCAACATCACCAGGCTCCACTACCTGGTGATGATTCTTTAGTTTCATATTATGAATTACTCAAGTTCAGATTTCTCCTAATTCCATACTTCCAGAGATTCTTGGCCAGTCCTTCCTCCTGTACCACCTGAAGCACCCACTCAAGAGAGTGGCTCTCAAAAATTCATGTGAGTTAGAATCAACTGGAGGAACTTCCTGAAAATACAGACTTCTGGACCCCATTGATTGGTATTTTTGATTTAGTAGGTCTGGGTTGGATCCCAGGAGTCTGCTTTTGAAACAAGCTCCGAGGTGGCTCTGATGCCCATGCAATGAAAACCATACTTTGGGAAAAGTCACTTGTGTGGGAGAGTCTCTCTCTCTCTCTTTACCCATACAGATGTGTTATCTATTTTTATTCACTCTGTTCTGTGCCCAGGCAGCTGCCTTCTGCGGCCCATACCATCTGGCTTCCATTGGCTTCCACCCATGGGAGACTACAGCAGGAGCTGAATAGGAGGAGAGAGAGGGGCGTTGAGTACCGTGGGCCCTCCCTGCAGGCTATGCAGCAGCAGTGGCTGCATCCAGGACTCCCATCAGGCAGGTCCTCATCCCCACATTCCTCACTCTTCTCCCCTCCAGCTGTAGGAGTGGTAACAGCTTCCCTCAGCGACTGCTCTCTGGGTGCCACGCCATCTTTATTTCCTTGAACCCTGCTCAGACCTCTCTGAATAATCCCTTCATTACAAACTCTCCAATGATCTCTTTGAGTGTTCCCTCTGCTTCCTGCCAAGACAAGAAAACAAAAACACTGACTGGAAAGTCAAGAATTCTGGGCTCAGTTCAGTTCAATTCAGCAAACATTTACTGAGCGAGGTCCTCTCAGCTAGGCTCTGTGCCAGGGGCTGGGGTTATAGAAAAGGGCTCAGACACAGAACTCGCCTGCTGAGTTCACAGCCTAATGGGAGGCTAGATCCTTCTAGAGGGGGGACTAGAGGCTGGGATCCTCATGCCCCCTCTGCCAGGAGGCAGATGGGTGCAGCAGAGTCTTGAGCTATGGATGCTGCCCTGGGACAAATGCTATCAGGGTGCCCCCACATCTAGGTGATCTGTGTGGGGTGGGTGCTTCTCAAACTGTCCTAATGCCATCATTTGGGCTTCCTTCCTCCTAAAGCAGGTCTAACTCACTAACCTGCCAAGGCGCCCCTGCCTTCCTTCTGAAGGGTGTCTGGAAGAAAAAGGAACGATAGCTGGAGTAATGGGCCTGAGGGCCACGAGGTTAAGACAAAAGTAAAGCTCTGGCTGACATGTGCCATAAACCTCCCACTCAGGACTCCTGATTCCACAAACTCTCTCCACTGACTTTAAAGGAGAATGAATCTGGCAAACTCCTATTTATCCTTCAAAAGCCAACTAAGATTTCACTTCCTCCGGGAGGGTTTCCTGGAACCCCCAAATTCCTCTTGTACTCATTACTGTCTCTGGTAACTTATATGATCAACAGCCTATCTAGCCTACCTGACTTCTAGACCCTCAAGCATCTGCCTCTTTTTTTCTAGGACCCAGCATGGGGCCTAAGGCACAGTAAGGGATCAGAAAATATTTATTGAACTGCATTTTTTTTTTTTTGAGTTGGAGTCTCACTCCATTGCCCAGTCTGAAGTGCAATAGCACGCTCACGGTCACCCCAGTGTCAACCTGCTGGGCTCAGGCAATCCTTCTGCCTCAGTAGCTGGAACTATAGGTGCACGTTACCATGCCCAGCTAATTTTTTGATTTATTGTAGAGATGAGGTCTTGCCAAATCGCCCAGGTTGTTCTCGAACCCATGGGCTCAGGCAATCTGCTTACCTTGGCCTCCTAAAGTGCTGGGATTACAAGTTTGAGCCATGGTGCCCGGCCTATTGAACTGAATTAGAAGGAATTCTTGTTGCAATAGAAGAAGCAGTCCTGATGGTACCTGACTTATGATGATTTGACTCACATTTTATTTTTGGGGCTTTACAATGATATGAAAGTGGTACACATTCAGAAGAACATCCATAGCTTATGAGACAATCAGCACTTTGTTATAATATAAGCTTTGTGTCAGATGATTTTGGCTAATGTAAGTGTTCTGAGCCTGTTTGAAGTAGGCTAGGCTAAGCCCCCGCGTCTGGTAGGCTAGGTGTATTCATGCATTTTTGACTTGGGACTTTTCAATTGATGGTGGGTTTACTGGGACTTATCCCCATTGTAAGTTGAGGAGCTTCTGTAGTAATAGTATCGATATCATCAGTCCGTTTTGAGGAATGAGGAAACCGTGACCCAAGGTAGAGAAGGGACTTGCTCAAGATCACACAGCCCATAAATGACCAGACAGAGTTGGGACTCAAAACCAAACTTGCTGATTGCAAGGGCTGGGCATTCTGTTCACCCGGTCACCGTGGAGCGGCCAACCAATGCTGCCCAGCCAGGAGATTGAGAATAAGGGCGCGTGTTGACAGAGCAATTGCTCCTTGCCAGGAACTGTTAAGGGCATATTTGCATCAACTCACTTAACCCTGACAGCCTTGGGAAGGCTGTGTGTGGACACTGCCCGATTTTACAGGTCAAGACCCAGAGACTTGAAACGATTGAGAAATGCATCCAAGATCACACCAAGAAGAAGAGCAGAACCTGTGTTTAAACCTAGACTTATTCCATAACCCATGCTCTGAGCCTTGCCCTTCCCCAAGGAACTTGACACCAACTTCAGATTAGGAAGAAAGGCAATGTGCAGCCCAATGTTATGTTGTCCTGTATTTGTAAGGATTTTTTTTTTTTTTAAGATTAAAAAACTTAAAAAAAAAAAAAACTAGAGACGAAGTGTCACTATGTTGCCCAGGCTGGTCTTGAACTCATGGGCTCAAGCAATCCTCTCACCTCGGCCTTCCAAAGTGCTGGGATTACAGGCGTGAGCCACTGCACCCGACCCATAAGAAGTCTATAAATGGAGATTGTGCCTCTACATCATGGCTCCCCCTTGTCCCCAAATAAGAAAAAAAAAAAAAAGAAAGAAAAAGAGTAATGTTTCTAGGAGCATCCTAAAGTATATGAATTGAGTTTTGGAAAATTGAGAGGATTACAGAGTAAACTGCAGGGGCCTGGTGGAACAGACTTGCTCTGCTACAGAGCAGCTATGTGATCCTGGGCACCCCCCTTTCCCTCTCTGAACTTCATCTGTTTCCTCATCTCCTTTCTCTCAGAGCCTTCATCAAAGCGTTTCCTTTTGGATTCTGGGGTACGGGGCAGTTTGCATCAAGCACACAGTCTTTCTACGCCCTCTACTGTTCAGCTACGGCACTGTCTGTGTGGCCTATCTTAAAAGGTTGAGTGAAAGTTTAAGGTAAGGGTACAGCAAGCCACAAAGGGTGTTCACAAAAAGTCCACAGTGTCATAAAGCAAAATCCAGTCCCATTCCATCCTTTCAAGGACTTGGAAGTCTTGTTGATTCCACCCACACAATTTCAATTATTTTCCTAAGTGCTTGTTCCCGAGTGCACGGGCACACACACCCTCTACGCCCACACATGGCACCACCTCTGTTATTATATTTATCACATTGCATGGGAATTGCCTGTCAAAGTGACTGTCTTTTTAAGCAGGAGGCCTGGCATTACTCACCCTGTTAGTCTCTCTCTGCCCCCTAGTAAAGTGTATGTCACATAGGCAAATGGAAGATGGTTGGAGGGAAGAATGCATGAAGGAACAAGAAGAGACAGCAATCTGGACAAAGGTTGGGGTGTCTTTGGTTTTTCTTACTCAAAGTGTGGTCTGCAGGTTGTCAGCATCCACCATACCTGGAAGTTGTTAAACTCTCAGCCTGGGACTTTGCATGGGTGACACCCAAAGTTGACCTATAGCCTGGAGCTGAGTCCTGCCGGGCGAGGCTGAGTTCAGCTGACCGGAATCATGAGCAGGAAAGAGATGTTTGTTACTGTAAGCCACTGAGATTTATGTATGTTTCCATCTCCTGCTCCCCTCATCTAAGCAAGCCCTGCCGATTCTGCCTCCTATACCTGTCTCGATATCTCCAGTTCTCCCATTTCCCACAGCTGCTGCCCTAGTCCAGGCTTTGGCCATCTCTTGCTTGGACTCCTGCAAGTCTTTTTCCTGATTTCCTCACATTCCTTCTTGTCCTCTCTGCATTGAAGCAAAAGCGATCTTCCTAAAATCCAAGTCTGTCCCGCCCCTTCCTTAGACTCTCCAAGAGCTTGTCGTTGGTCTTAGAAAAATGTCCACCTCCGTGGCACTTAAGGCCCTCAACCCTCGGGACCCTGCGACACTCCCCATGCCTCTCACCACTTCTCTCCCATGTTCTGTGTACACCAGCCTCTTCCAGTTTCTTACAAGTTCTACGCTCCTTCTTGTTCAGGGCCCTTTTCCACATCTTCTCTGTGCCTGCAACACGTCCAACTTCCTTTGCCTAACTTCTCCTGAATCATACCTCTTAGCTTTCAGGAGTCGGCTATGCAAGGGTTCCCTTTGCTGCATGCCACTGGGCTGAACGGGATATATTTTCTATTTGCTTCCATGGCATCCTGAGTTTTTCCCACCAAAACACGTATCAAACTATTTTCCAATTCAAATTTGCTTGTCTTTCCTAGTAGACTTGCGTTTCCACAAAAGCAGGGACTATGTCTAGCCCTGTTCATCCTTATAACCCCAGTGCTTAAAGGGTGCCTGTGTTGGCCGTGCGCAGTGGCTCATGCCCATAATCACCTTGGGAGGCCAAGGCGAGAGGATTATTTGAGCCGAGGAGTTTGAGACCAGCCTGAGCAACATAGTGAGACCTTCTCTCTACAAAAACCTCAAAAATATTTTTTTGGTATGGTGGCACATGCCTGTGGACCCAGCTACTTGGGAGGCTGAGAAGGGAGGATCATCTTAGCCCAGGAGGTCAAGCTGCAATAGCCATGACTGTGCCTCTGCACTCCAACCCAGGTGACAGGGTGAGACTCTGACTAAAAAAAAAAAACAAAATAAAAAATAAAGATGCCAGCACCCATCCTTTGAGTTCAAAAACTGTGCAATGAATATCATGTGGAAATAATATGAATGGGCGAAGACTTCCAACATGGAAATTGAAACCATACAAGGGACTCGGAGAGAATCTAGTCTTATCCGTTTATTGTACAGTTGAGGACACTGAGGCTCAGAGAGGCATGACTAGATCAAGGTCCTCAAGCTGTCAGTGGCAGAAAGTGGAATTAGAGATTTACGATGGGGATTTTCCAGGCTTGGAATAAAGGTGTCTTCGGTTCTTATTACTCAAAGTGCGGTCTGCAGATCACCAGCATCAACTGCACCTGGGAGTTTGTTACCCCTCAGGCCCTGCCCTAGACCTACTGCCTTGGAATCTTCATTTTAACAAGATCTCAAGAAGCTTTGTGGGCACAATGAAGTGAGAACCACTTGTCTTAGTGGCCAGGGGGACAGCTAGCCTGGCTTAAAAGTCATTCCAATTTCATACGGGAAAATCAGCTGGTAAAGTGGAAAAAAACAAACTGCAAGCCAACATTTTGTGGGCCCCTCACCTCCCAAAGTTTCAGGCAGACTGGAAGTCCAGGGCCTGGTCTGCTGGGGGATAATGACTCAACTTCAGGTACCCTGACTCGGTGAATGGCGGGGCTTTGAATAAAGGGAAACTCTCAGAAGTGCAGCAAGCTGACCAGCAAGCCTGATGCTGCAAATTTCCAACCTTGTAGCAATTAAATTAAACAAATATTTTTACAAATGAATATTTATTTATACAAATAATTCCACCCACACCGCTTGAGGTGATGTGAAAGTAGTGTACTCATACCTGCTGGTGGCATTGTAACCTGCTGCACCCTGTTTAGAAAATACAACAACATGTAGCAACAACTATAAAGTTATTTCTCCTCTTGGACCAAGTAATGTCATTCACAGGAAATCATCCTAAGGAGATCATTTCGTAGAAGTGAAAAGCTGTATGCATGAAGGTGTTTATTATTGCTAAAAGTAGGAAATACTACACCAAAAGGGAATGGTTAAGCAAATTATGATGTGGTATCTTCGTGAAGGCCACTCAACATGAATAGCCGGGCTCAGTGACTCAGCCTGTAATCCCTGTAAGCTTTGGGAGGCTGAGGTGAGTGGATTGCCTGAGCCCTCGGGTTCGAGACCCACCTGGGCAACTTGGCAAGACCTCATCTCTACAATAAATCAAAAATTAGCTGGGTGCGGTAGCGCGTGCCTGTAGTTCCAGCTATTTGGAAGGCTGGAGGTGGAAGGATTGCTGGAGCCCAGCAGGTCGAGACTGCGGTGGCCGGGAGCAGCCACTGCACTCCAGTCTGGGCCACAGTGAGACTCCAAATAAAAAAAAACCAAAAAAAAAACCCAAAACATGAATACAATATATCCCATGTCACCGGCTTGGGTGCAATTGTGGTTAAGAATATGGTCTCTGGGTTTTTGGTTCTGATCCTACAATTTACTGTGTGACTTTGGATAGGTTTACTTAACTGTTCTATGTGTCATCTGTAAAATGGGGCTGATAGCAATATCTACCTCATAGGATTGTTGTGAGGATTAAATGTTTTAATTTAATTAAGTTCATTAAAGTGCCTGGAATAGTAACTTCTTTATAAATTTATATCATTATTTTTTAAAACAGTCAAATAAACTCTCATAGTATCTGATACAAGAATGCTTCTCTTCCCTCCTCAGGACCTGACCTTCTCTGATAAGTCTAAGACCTTGAGGGATATTTCCCCATTTCTCCTTGGAGTCAGCGTGGTTTTCCAGACTCAAGGAGAAAAGACAAGAGAATGTCCTCCATTGACCTGTGTATTATAGTCTTTGTGATTGTTGTTGCTGTATTGTGTTGCTGTTGAAACAGGTGACCTAGGGACCCCCCACTGGAATTCTCCCTCCCCCAGAATTAATCTCAATTGTGGTAATTCCATCCCATATAGGCCTGGACTTCCAGCTCTTTAATTCACATACAAATGTACACCCACACATATACACACACGCTGCCGTCTCTTGCAAGGTGCCGCCCCCCCACCCCAACCTATGCTGAGTTGCTGAGCATGAATGAGATTCTTTCCTTCCTCTTTCAACCCCTTGGTCTGTTTACACTGACTGCCCTAGGATGCCATTCCTTACAGTGGATAACCCCACTCATTCCAACAGATGATAACAGCTGCCGTTAATTGAAAGCCTGAAGAGTGCCAGGTGTTTTGCTGCTGTGCCTTTACACATATCAGTCTTTAGAATGGATTTATGAGGGAGATTCTAATCTTCCTATCGCACAGCTGAGCCTCTAAAGTTCAGATACATTAAGGAGTTCGCTCAAAATCCACTACTCATAAGTGAAAGATCTGAGATTTTTAACCCGGGTGTGTGTAACTCCAAAGTCTACATATAGAATCATGACCCTAAACGGCCTCCCTGTGTAGCAAATTAAGCGAGAAGTTATAATAAGTAATAACTAAAAAAGTAAAAGCCAAGTTTCATCACCACAATGAATATAGTTGTGTAAAAATATGCCTGCATGTGGACAAAGCCTTGAGAATATTTGCTGTGTAAGACTACTAGGATCATGTATATTTTTTTCCTTTAGTGACAGTTGTTACATCGTTTCTACAATTTGAAAAAACTACCCTCCACCTGCAAAAATTAACTTTCCTTAAGCCCAATAGTTCTCAGCCTTAGTTGCCCATGAGAATCACCTTGAGAAGCTTTTAAAAAATATCCATGGCGTGCGCCTGTAGTTTCAGCTACTTGGAAGGCTGAGGTGGAAGGATCACCTGAGCCCAGCAGGTCAAGCCTGCAGTGACTGAGAGTGTGCCACTGCACTACAGACTGGGCAACAGAGTGAGATTCCAACTCAAAAAAAAAAAAAAAATCCAGTGGTTGGGCTCCATCACAGATGAAGTAAATCAGAGTCTCTCAGGGTTGGGTCCAGGCAGTGGTGTTTTAAGAGCGTCTTTCATTGGTTTTAGTGTGCAACCAGGGTTGAGAAACAACTTCATGGAGCAGCTTGCCCTACCACTCTCCCTCTTCTGGAGAACCTAGCTGACCTATATTCTGCAACTCCATGCAAATTAATTGAGGCTTTTTCTTCTGTGCCCAGGAAGACACTAGCAAGATGGCCTTTTTCCTAGTCCTTTTTGCAAAGGGTACTGGGGGAACGTTTTGTGATATGGAAATGTTTTGTAGTTTAATTGTGTTAGTTACATGACTGGATACATTCACCAAAACTTATTAAACTGTATACCCATGGGCTCAGGCAATCCACTCACCTTGGCCTCCCACAGTGCTAGGATTACAGGCTGAGCCACCAAGCCCAGCCAGTGATGCGTATTTTAACATCTTTTGTTTGAGTAATTCTACTTCCTTGTGTATTAATTCTCTTTTTGACATTGGAACTCTTTACTGGTATTGGCTTTCCTCAAATATTTGACAATTCTTGGGCTGTCTACTGTTCTTTGACTTCGGAAATCTCTGTTAAGCTTATGATGATCATAGATTGGTTCAAGTAACTGCCTCCCATGACTGTGGGGGAGGACAGGCTGTGTGCTGGTTGTTGTCTTCTGATATGCAGATTCCTTATCCTCTACCCCTTGAGTTTCCTAGGCACATGGGGCCTCAGTGTCTACACTGTCTACTGCTTCCACCTGGGAGACATGCTACTTTCTGTCTCTAATGATAAGGGATTGGGAAGGGCTGACAGGTTTAGCTCCTTCTTAAACTGGTTCTCACTTTAAGTAAGGCAGCGTCAGTATCAATGGGGAACTTCCTAGAAATGCAAATTCTCAGACTCCACCTCAGACCAGTTGAATCAGAAACTCTGAGGCGGGGCCCCAGCAATCTGTGCTTTAAACCAGCACTCCAGGTGACACTGGTAGCCACTCAGGTTTGAGAACCATGGTCCTATAAAGTGCTCCAGTTAATTTCCTGGACAATCACTGTCTTCCTTGACCCTTTTTCGCAGCACTCTTGTGAATATTTCCAGCTGAGATTTTTTTATTCCATCGGTCCAATTCCATTTGCTGTCTATCATTCAGAAATTCCTCACAGTTTCTGGTGGATTTTCTTGATTTTCAATCTTTTGATGAATTTTTTTTTTTTAATTCAATTGTGGTAAAATACATTACATTATATAATATTTACCACTGTAAGCATTTTTCAATGTATAGTTTAGTGATTTTAAGTACATTCACACTGTTGTGCAACCATTACCACTATTCATCCCCAGAACTCTTTTCATCTTGCAAAACGGAAACTTTATACCCATTAAACAACTACCCATCTAATGGTTGTTTTCAAAGCATATTTTTTGTGGTCATTACACAGAATTTGGGGCTGCATTTGAGGTCAGTAGATGCATGTGCCCAGTAGGCCATCTTTTCTTATTTGATTGTAAAATACACATAACATAAAATTGACTGTTTTAACCATTTATAGGTTATGGTTCAGGGGCGTTAAATACATTCACATTGTTATGCTACTGTCATCACTAACCACCACCTGTCTCCAGAATTTTTTTATCATCCCAAACTGAAATTTTATACCCATTAAACATTTCCTCATTCCTCCCTTTCCCAAGTCCCATCAATCGTTAGTCTACTTTCAGTCTCTGTGTATTTGACTACTCCAAATACGTTAGTGGAACAACGTATTATGTGACTGAATTACTTTACTTAACACAATGTTTTCAAGGTTCATTCATGCTGAAGCACATGTCAGGATTTTCTTCCTTTTTAAGGCCGAATACTATTCCATTTATGTATATAGCACATTGTATCTACCCATTCATTTGTTGATGGACATTTGATTTGCTTCTACCTTTTGGCTATCGTGAATAACGCAGCTATGAACATGAGTTTAAAATGTATCTTTCTGCCCCTGCTTTCAATTGTTTTGGGAATATAGCCAGAAGTAAAATTGCTACATCATAAGGTCATTCTATTTTTAATTTTTGAGGGACTGCTGTACTGTGTTTCATTACATCGGCACCATTTGACATTCCCATTAGCAGTGCATAAGGGTTCTTATTTCTCTACATCCTTTGCTAACATTTGTTATTATCATTTATTATTTATTATTATGATAACAGTCATCCTAATGAGTGTGAAGTACTATCTCATTGTGGTTTTGATTTGTGTTTCCCTAATGAGTGGTGATGTTGAATGTCTTCTCATGTGCTTATTGGTCATTTGTATATATTCTTAGGAGAAATGTCTATTCTAGTACTTTGCCTATTTTTGAATTGGGTTTTTTGTTGTTGCTGAATTTTAGGATGCTCTGTATCTTCTGGATATTAATGCCTAATCATGTATATGATTTGTAAATGTTTTCTCCCATTCTATAGGTTGCCTTTTTACTCTTTGATGCACAAAATTTTTCATTTTGATGAAGTCTAATTTGTCCATTTTTACTTTTGTTACCTTTGCCTTTTGTAACTTTTGCAAGAAATCATTGCCAAATCCAATGTCCATGAAGCTTTTCCTTAGTATTTTCTTCTCTGGGTGCCATCTTGATTTAATCTGTAATAGCAGTATCCAGTTGTCCACTAGTTAAACCCAAATATCGAGCTCTTCTCCTCCCCCACCCTGTCCTGCCATAGCATGAATGTTTAAAACCTGGCAATTTTGAGTGGAGATACAGCTGCTCTCTGAGGAAAGGCTAGGAAAAGCTGGACTAAGGTCACAAATCTGAATGACCTTGATCTTAACCCAGATCATGCCAAAAGAGACCTGGGAATAGAAGAATAGGAAGAACTGTTGGAATCAAGTGGACCTTGCTCAAAGTCTTGGGCAAATCTTTAAAATGGAGATAATAATACCTACCTTGCAGTGTAATTGTAAGAGATAATGTATTTAAATGTCTGGCTCCCAGAAGCTGGGAGCTCTAATTATTACTTACAGTGTGAGAGACGTGGTTGTCACCCAGTGTCACTTCTGTTTGGTCTCTGGCCTGTGAGTGTCTCCATAGGCCAGGCTGATACATCTGCATCTTTGAATCTCAATACTTGATCCTGAGTCTGGCTTATGATAGGACTTCAGTGGGCTTTGGTTGAATGGATGACTTGGAAGTTTAAAAAAACATTCCTTTGCAGCCTACCTGAAAACCACATCATTGTAGGACACAGGTTTGGAGTTGTGAGTTAAGAAATGCAGTCTTGCTCTTTGAATGTATTTCTTTCCACATTATAGACATCAAAGGATGCTTGAGTTTTTCTCTCTCTTCACTGCTGCCGTTATTTTTTACTTTACAAATGAAATGAATCCTGTATCTAAGATGAAATTTTAGAAGAAGTTTTGGTGTGGGTGAAAGCTAGGTGCCCAAATGTTCCAGTTTTGGCACAGAAGTCTAGGAAACCCCTCAGTCCTGGTCACTCTGTTAGAATGGCTGATCACTCTAGAAAGACAAGTGGAAGCTGACTGACAGATACACTGACAAGATAGAGATATTTTTGATTCCCTCTAAAGTTTGATTTGATAGATTCTATAGTTCTGATCAATTACATTGAATTTACTACTTTGATAAGTAAGGAGCAGATCAGATATTCATTTTGGTTTCATTTAGATTTTTATTCTCTGCACAAAACAATTCAACTGACTATTTTAAGAAGTTAATGTTCAGTAGTTTTTGACATACTAAAGTGACCAAACTTGAGACTGAGAAAATATGTGTATTAATTTTGGATTATAGCCTTTTCTAAGCCTATTTTTGGACTGCAATTTGCTCTAAACTAAAACAGGCTTGCTTCCTTGGTGAAATATGTGCTCAAAGACAGGTCTTCATGAGTAATCTTTGGAGAAAGAGGAAGCAGGTAATTTTACTTTAAAAACTCTATGGGATGCCAAAACTGGTAGAATGTGCAAAAAGATGGGCCTATGCTATTCTTAAAAATCACTTTTTAAAGAGTTATGGCTAATATTTCTCTCCCCAGTGAATAGTTCTGAGTCTGAACAATGACTTATCTGAAACAGGATCAGGCAGGTATTTTACATCCTGTTACATTCTTTTAAGATCTCTCACTGGGCCTGTGGACTCCATGTGTCGTTTCCATGAGCTCAGAACCTCCCTGCATTTGCCAGCCTCCACTCCAAATGTCCAGTCTAAAACATAGATCATTCTTCTTCCTGCTTAAAATTATTCTTTCTGGCTCTCCTACTTCTTCCAGGATAAAGTCCAAAGACATTCCAGACTTGCAAGATCTGACCATCAGTTGACCCTACAAGCTTATTTCCTGGCATTCGCACAGCCTCTTGAGAATCCTCTATGTCCACCTTCTCTTTCTCTCTCTTTTAAAAATTGAGGTGAAATTTATATAACCATTTGAAACTGAACGATCTAGTGGCATTTAGTACATTTATGGTATTGTGCAACCGTCATTACTATCTACTTGTAGGATGTTTCCACCGTCCCAGAAGGTAACTCTGGATTGTGAAGCAGTTACCCGCTTCCCTTAGCCCCTGCTTTCTATCTCTTTGGATTGGCTTATTCTGGATATTTTATGGAAATATAATACTACAATATATGGCCTTTTGTGTCTGGATTCTTTTACTTAACAATGTTTTTAAGGTTCATCCATGTGGTAGCATTATGAGAATTTCATTCCTTTTTATGGCTGAGTATATTCTATTGCATGGATATATCACAATGTGTATATCCATTCATCCACTGATGAACATTTGGGTTGTTTCTACCTTTTAGCTATTGTCCATGCATTTGTGTGAATGCCTATTTTCTTTTCTTTTCTTCCCCCCCCTTTTTTTTTAAAGAATAGGGTTTTGCTCTGTCACCCAGGCTACAGTGTAATACCATAATCATAGCCCAATGTACCCTCAAACTCCTGGGCTTAAGAAATCCTCTATCGAGCCAGGCTTGGTGGCTCAGCCTGTAATCCCGCGCTTTGGGAGGCTGAGGTGAGTGGATTGCCCGAGCCCACGGGCAAGCTGCCTGGGCAACTTGGCGAGACCTCATCTCTACAATAAAATCAAAAAATTAGCCGGGTGTGGTAGTGCGTGCCTGTAGTTCCAGCTACTTGGAAGGCTGAGGCTGAAGGATCACTGGAGCCCAGCAGGTCTAGGCTGCGGTGGCCGGGAGCGGCTACTGCACTCCAGTCTGGGTGACAGAGTGAGACTCCAACTCAAAAAAGAAATCCTCTATTGGTTGGGTGTGGTGGCTAAAGCCTATAATCCCAGCACTTTGGGAGTTCGACAAGGTGACAGACTGCCTGAGTCCAGAGGTTCGAGATCAGCCTGGGCAATTTGGTGAGACCTCATCTTGCCAATAAATCAAAAAAATTAGCAGGGCATGGTACCACATGCCTATAGTTCCAGGTACTTGGAAGGCTGAGGGGGAAGGATCGCCTGAGCCCAGCAGGTCAAGGCTGCGGTAGCCACTGTACTCCAGCCTGGGCAAAAGAGTAAAACTCCAACTTAAAAAAAATAAAACCCTCTCCTCAGTCTCCTGATTAGCTAGGACCACAGGTGTGTGCCACCACATTCAGCTATTTTTTTTTTTTTTTCATTTTTTTGTAGAGATGGGGTTGCCCAGGCTATGTTGCCCAGACTGGCCTCGAACTCCTGGCTGCAAGTGATCCTCCTGCTTCAGCCGTCCAAAGTAGTGGGATTATAGGCATGGGCCACCACACCCAGCCTGAATATCTATTTTCAATTTTTGGGGGGGTATAAACCTATGAGTGAGTTGCTGGGTTATAGGTAATTCTATTTTTAACATTTTGAAGAACCACCAAACTGTTTTCTCCCTTTTTTTCTTGTGTTTCTATAACAGTACATTCAAGACAACTTCTGTCACAGTACAGTGATAAGATGACTTTAATTATAACAGGCTGTGTACACATATGAGGGCAGGGATTGTGTCTTATTCATCTGTGAATCTCTAGTACCTGGCACAGCCCTGCACAAAGAAAGTGTCCAGTAAATATTTGTGGGATTGGCTCGACTATTATGCTCTTGGAGGAGTGACACACAACTTTATCCTTAAGGAAGATGTAGTGTAAGTGAAGCATTGGAAAACAAGTGAAGAGTTAAGTGGGTGTGCTGATGGGTGAGGCAAAGAAGACCCTAGCAATGCCTTTGAGCATAGGGAAAGGAAGATGGCGTGGTAGAACTAGTTATCCTTAGACCTGGCTTCCATTGTTGGTTTGCCTTTGACTAACTGATCATAATTTTCTGGGAAGTTAAATTCCCCTATTTGTCATTGAGGAGGTTGAATATTTTAGTGAAATTCAATGTTTTAAAACTTTGCTTTAAGCAGTGATAACGATCCCCTCCATATGAACTCACAGGTGAAAGCCTAGTGTGGTTGGAACATGCGTATGAAGGGAGAAAGTTAGGGGGAGGGCAGAGTGCAGGGCAGGACTTGGACATGGCCTGACATCCTCTCCCTCTGTGGCCCCAAAGACCTTGGCAGGACTCCAAGACTCCAAGGTTCTGGCGTGTTCTGAGCCTCCATCAATATCCCTGTTTTACAAAAGCTCTTTTCCGCAAAGATTAAGAAAGCATTAATGAGCACAATAACACATTATTCTGCAAAAAAGTATTTTTTCTAAGCAATAAAGAGGATCTTAAGGATTTAAATAGCAACTTAGATAAGAAAAGAACCAAAAAGTCTTTTAAAAAAATTAGTGAGTAATACTCTTGTCTAAAAGGGGCTTCTCCAATTCCCTTCACAATTCCTTATGCTTAAAAAGCTAAGATACTATCACACTGGTCTTCAAGAAAAAAAAAAGATGTTACAGGCTGATTTCTTGAACATAATTATTGAACATTTTTACTTTCCTAATTGAACAGATTCCTTCACCATGAGAGTATTTCCTCTGAAAATGTCTTGCTCTGTACCAAAACTGAACATGCAAGTGGGCAGGTCTAGTCTTGTTCTTATACTCTGGGTTTCCTTTTCTTTCCTTCTGTCTCTGTCTCCTTCTCTCTCTCTCTCCCTCTCAGTGAAATGACTTGAAAATATGATATTTTCACTCCGCCCTCATATTGTTCTTTCTCTCTAATTCTTTGTTTCTGAATCAGTCTGATAAATTGGAGATTAGCTGAGTCCCCCAAACCATTTCCTGACACACCAGTTGTGTTGGCATGCCTTACTTGTCCCTCAACAATGACCATTGCTGACGCTTAACTTGCTTTGGTCCTGTTCAATTCTTTATTTCCGCTGAAGTTCATTTGTAGGCAGCACTTCTGAAAATATACTGCCCGAACCTCGAAATCGCTGCTCTTTATTCAGGTTGAGAGACAGAAGTTTTTTAGGCGATGAGACCGAAAGAAGGTATACAGAATTAGTCAAAACAAAACAAAAACCAAACTAAAAAAACCCCCTCACATTGTTCTTATCATTAACATTCCAACTTGCTGTAAAACAAGCATAGTTTAAGCAGTGAAAACCCCAAACATTATGCATATTTCTGCTATTAACCTAATCATTCACTTTTTTGTAAAGCTCTTCTTGAAATTCTAGAACTTCATTTAAAAGAGAGTTCCTAAACAATGGCTGCCCCTTTTTGTAGTAGAGGCTCATTATAAAAGTAGAAAAGAATTTCAGTTTTAATATTCCTCTGATTTTACTTGCTTAATGTTGGCTTTCACTTCAAAACGGGCACAAATGTAAACACTGCAATATTTCCATCATTCCTTTAATGCAATTTTAAAGGGAACTTACAGTTTTCTGGAGGATGCCCATGTGATGATAATCCCTCTTGTTCCACCATTATGCTGTCGGACTAATGGAGAATTGACTGCTGTAATCCTGTAAATAGTACTTCAAAAATGATTTAGAAAAGCTAAAGTCTGTCTTGTAAACCTCAGAACTTGTCTCAGAAATCTTGCCTCGATCAGCTTCCAAAGTACAAAGTAACATGAGTTATTTTCCTCTGGGGAAACCTGTGAAACAGGTCTTTGAGCTGCATTTAATGTGTCAGAGTTTTAATTGATTCTTTACTGTGTCTATCCGCCCCATAATAGCAGTGCTAAGCACAGAACGTGTTTTACAGGAATAGTCACCCGAACTTAATTTGTTGTCGCATAGCAGACAGACTGTTTCACAATGAACATAAATGTTTCGTGCCCTGAGAATTTCTTCCTGATGAAGTGCCCTCTGATACGGAGAGTACAATCCTCGATATCCTCCAGTTAACACTGATATGATTCCAGGGAAGACTTAGTCACTGTTTTCTACCAGTTCTAGAAAAGCAGTTTGGTTGAGAAGAGGGGTACCGTAGAACTCTGATCTTTGAGTTCATTTACTTTTCTCTTGCCTCTTGAACCACAAGACAGGGGTGATCTCCATGCCCTTATTATGATCCCATGTAAAGTATCTTCATGTACGTTATCTCACTTGATCCTCATGATAGCATTGTAAGGAGGACAGAGCAGGTATCATCATCACCGTTTTACAGATAAGATAAATTGAGGCTCAACATGACTTGTAACCTACTCAAGGAACCACAGATAATAAGTGGTCGAACAAAGACTAGAAAGCAGATGCTCTTTTTGGTAACTGCCATCTTCCCCGGAGAGCAGCCAAGACTACTCCATCAAGAACTTGCTGCAGCAGAACCCTCATCCCCTACATTCATTCATTCAATCAACATACATTTGTAGTAAGTATGAATTTTCAGGCTCAAAATTCAGATCTCCAAAACAAAGGTAGCTTTATATTTCTACAACTTCAATTAAATTATTTCTTGGGCCCTCATTCCTCCCGATGGCAGAAACTTAGTCAACTCTAGGTTTACTCAGTCAGTTCAGGAATTCACTCCTCCTTTCCCCGCCCCCAGGGTTGCATACAAGTTCAAGCCATTGGGGTGTGTGTGTGTGAGAGAGAGAGAGCGAGAGTGAGAGAGACTCTGTTAGTGCCTCATAAATTTATCCTGATTGTATTTGCCTAGCATGCTTCAGATTCCCAGCTAGGTGGGGGTATACAGAGCACAGCATCAGTCCTTCGCTCAAGATGTTCATAATCCAGTGAGAGAGGCAGAGAAGCAAACAGAAGTTGGCTCTATGGTGAGATGCAAACTCAGAGAGGTGTGCATGATCTAAACTAGTGCTGTGGGGCTGACCGATTGGACAATGTGTAAGATGACACTTATACCTTTCTTGAAGACCTAAGCAAAGACTGCATAATTATATGCTTTTCCTGTTACGCAAGTTATTTGGTGCTTACAACATTGGGTAAGTGATCTAACCTAAGAGACAAGTGGAAAGCCAAAGGAAATTGAATAATAAAACAATTATATTTTGCATCTACGATATCATTGGACCCTCTCCACCTCCATGAAAGCTAAAAGGATTATCCCCCCTGGCTCATATAAAACTGAGGTCATTCAGTGGAGTCTCCTAGGTACCATGGCATGTTGAGAAACATTTGGCATCACAAAATAATTTGAACTTTTACTTCTGTCTCTCAATAAAGCCCTGAAAGAATGTCTCTTATATAGAGGAGACCCCCTCCTCTTCTTTCATCTCTTTTCTTCATCCTCCCCTTCCCTTCTTATTTGTTCTCGGTCTATCTATCAACTATCCATTCAGTCATTCATTTATCTCACACCCAGCTTCTCTTTCCCCAGTTCAAACTCACACCCCAAATCTCTCAGATTGAACTGGTATAGTTTTTTAAAAGAAACATTCTCAATTTCTTTCTGTTTCAGTTTCCTCCTTTTTTCCCCTCCTTTCTTCTTCCTCCTTCTCTTCCACCTTAGTAGTTTTCCATCCTTTCCAACACACATGGAAACATTTCCCTGATCTGCTTAACAGACTTGGGGGGAAAATCTAGTGAAGATAGAACCATCTTTAGCATGCCGGGGGTGGGAGTGGAATGCTGGGAAGGAAGAGGGAGAGCCTAAGGAAAATGAGGCAGAACTTCCCATAGTGGATGGAGAAAGTGAAGAAGTAATACTACAATATTTGCAAGGATACTTCTTCATCCCTATCAAGCCATTTTACAGATGGAGAAACTGAAGCCCAGAGAATAAAATAAGCTGCCTAAGATCACACAGCTGGTAAGTGACAGAACAATGATCTAAATCTGGATCTTTGACAAGAAGTCCTGTGTTCTTTCTACTCACGAGTGTAGCGATTTCCTGGTTTCTACATAACCCAAAGGAGAGGAAAATTCACAGAACAAAGACCTCCTCCAACCCCACCAAAGCAGTGAAGGGGAAGTTGGTTAATGAAAAAAGCCACAAAGTCTAATACAAGAGTGATGATGTGTTGGTTTTTGATTTGGAAAAGGTGATGGCCATCTGCTGCCGGAAGTGAGACACCAACCAAGAGAGGTAATAGCTTGGGGAGTTGAAGGCTGTGGGTTTTAACAGCATTGGAATCGGATGTGTTCCAGTGGTCTAGTGCTTGGCTGTTCTGAGTCCCAGGGAAACCTGAGAAACCTGGGTTACTGCTGAGGAAAAACATGTCTATACCTGTCAAGCAGTGAGAACAGAAAACCCCAGTACGATTTCCTGATTACAAAATAATACATGAACTTTATAAAAAATTAAAATACAAAAGTGTGTAGCAGAAAGTGAACAGTCCCTCTAATACCCTAAACCCACACACCCATGAAAACCACAAGAAAGCCGGGCTCGGTGGCTCAGCCTGTAATCCTGCGCCTTGGGAGGCTGAGGTGAGTGGAATGCCTGAGCCCGCGGGTTCGAGACCCGCCTGGGCAACTTGGTGAGACCTCATCTCTACAATAAATCAAAAACCAGCCGGGCATGGTAGCGCACGCCTGTAGTTCCAGCTACTTGGAAGGCTGAGGCGGAAGGATCCCCGGAGCCCAGCAGGTTGAGGCAGCGGTGGCCGGGAGCGGCCACTGCACTCCAGTCTGGGTGGCAGAGTGAGACTCCAACTCAAAAAAAAAAGAAAACCACAAGAAATTCTTTCATATTTTTTTTCTCTATATAAATACAGATGCTTCTTTAGGTTACTTGCTGATATTCCCATTTCAAGTTGAAAATGTAGTAAGTAAAAAATGCATTTCATACACCGAGCCTCTCAAACATCATGACTCCGCCTAGCCTGCCTTAAACATGAGCCTTCAGTTAGGTGAAATCATCTGGCAACACAGTACACTGCAGAGGATTAGCAGTTTACCCTTGTGATCTCCTGGTTGACTGGCAGCTGCCTGGCACCATAAGAGAATATCATACTGCATATCGCTAGTCCGAAAAAAGACGGATATTCGCACTTAAAGTACAATTTCTTCTAAATTCATGTCACTTTTGTACCAATGTAAAGTTTTAAAAAATTGTCAGTCCAATGATCGTAAGTCAGAGATCATCTGTACTAATATGATAGTCAGATAGTAGAATGTCACTCACAATTTGTTTGATTTCAATCATTTTTAATTTGTAGAAGTTTCTTCTGTGGTCCAGAATACCAACTGTCTTGGTGACTGTTCCATGTGAACTGAAAAAGTATGTATTTTCTGCTGTTGTTGGGTGGCACATTCTAAAAATGTCCATCAGATTAAGTTGTTTGAGAGTGTTCAGGTTTATTATATTCTTACCAATTTTCTGTGCTTGTTCTATCAATTACTGAGGAGATGTTAAACCCTCCAACTGTGATTGTTAATTTATCTACTTCTCCTTTTCATTCTATTGGTTTTTTGCTTCATGTATGTTAAAGATCAGTTTTAAGTGCATGTACTTTTAGAACTGTGATGCCTTCTTGGCGAAGTGACCAAGTGACATTTTCATTATTGTGTAATATACCTCTTTATAGCCTGGTAATATTTCTTGTTTCGATGTCATGCTAACTTTCTTTTGATTAATGTTCTGGTATATCTATTCTCATTCTTTTACTCTCAATCTATCTATGTCTTTATATTTAAAGTGAATTTTTTGCTAGGTACAATGGCATGTGCTTGTAGTCCCAGTTATACAGAAGGCTGAAGCAGGAGGATGACTTAACCCAGGAGTTCGAGACCAGCCTGAGTAACATAACAGCATGTCTCCAATAGAATAAACAAACACATAAATAAAGTGGGTTTCTTGTAGATAGTATGTAGTTGGGGGTCTTTAAAAAAAATTCAAATAATTCAATCCAGCTGGACATGGTGGTTTATGCCTGCTAATCCCAGAACTTTGGGTGGCCAAGGCAGGAGGATTGCTTGAGCCTAGGAGTTTGAGACTAGCCTGGGCAATGTAATGAAGCCTTGTCTCGATAAAAAAATTAAAAAAATTAGCTGAGCGTGATTGCATGCTCCTGCAGTCCCAGCTACTTGGGAGGCCACCTGAGCCCAGCAGGGCCACCTGAGCCCAGGAGGTTGAGGCTGCGATGAGTCGTGATCGTGCCACTGCACTCCAGCTTGGGTGACAGAGTGAGACCCTGACTCAAAAAAATTTTTTTTAATTTAGCATTCATTCTGACAAACTCTATTTTTTAATTGTTGTGCTTACATCATTTACATTTAATATAATTATTGTTATATTTGAATTTAGGTCTACTTTTTAAATTTCTGTTTTCTATTGCCCCTCTCAGTTTTTTTTTGTTTTTTTAAAAAAGGGTCTCACTCTGTCATCCACGAGGGCAGGCAGTGGTGCAATTGTAGCTTACTGTAACCTCAAACTCCTGGGCTCAAGTGATCTTTCCACTTCAGCCTCCCAAGCAGCTGGGACTACAAGTGCATGCCACCGTGCCTGGCTAATTTAATTTAATTTAATTTTTTTTTTGTAGAGACAGGGTCTCATTATATTGCCCAAACCAGTATTAAACTCCTGGCCTCAAGCAAACCTCCCCCCTTGGCCCCCCCAAACGCTGAGATTACAGGAGTGAGCCATTATGTCTGGCCAACCCTCTCAGTTTTTTGCTCCTTGGTTTCTCTTTTCCTGCCTTTTTTCAGATTATTTAAATATATTTAATATTCTATTTACATTTATTAATTGGACTTTTGGCTATATCTTTTTGTATTTTATTTATTTATTTACTTACATATTTCATAGTATTTGCTTTAGGGAGTATAACATACATACCAAAACTTTTCCAGTTTACATAGAATTAATATTTTGTTACTTTAGGTAAAATGTAGAAATCTTTTAATTATATAGGTTTCTTCCCCTTCCCCCCTTTATATTGTAGGTATCATATTTATTATATCCATATATTTTTAAAACCCAATCAGAATCAGACAATGCTATGTTTTTTGCTTTTAGTAGTCATGCATATTTTAAAGTGATTAAAAGAAGAAAAATAGTATTCTATTCATATATTAAACATTTCTGTTGCTTTTCTTTCATTCCTGAAGTTCCAAGTTTCATTTCCCTTTAACCTAAAAAGTCTCCTTTAACATAGAATCTATTTGCTGATGACAAATTCTTTTAGATTTCCTTCATTTTAGATGCTGTTATTTCATTTTTTAAAAGATATTATCACTGGATATAGAATTCTTGGTTGAAAGTTCACTTTACTCCCTCTACTATATGTATTTATTTTAAATTTTAGAATTATAGGTTACATGTGAGGATTTTTTTTTTTTTTGAGTTGGAGTCTTACTCCATTGCCCAGGCTGGAGTGCAGTAGCATGCTCGTGGCCTCCCCAGTGTCCACCGCCTAGGCTCAAGTAATCCTTCCACCTCAGCCTTCCAAGTAGCTGGAACAACTGTCATGTGCCACCACGCTTGGCTAATTTTTTTATTTATTGTATAGATGAGGTCTTACCAAGTTGCCCAGGCTGTTCTCGAACCCGTGGGCTCAGACAATCTCCTAACCTCGGCCTCCCAAAGTACTGGGATTATAGGTTTGAGCCACGGCGCCTGGTCGAAGATTGGTTATGTATGTATGAAGGCAAGGTTTGGGTGAAGGCAAGGATGAGTTTCCCCTTCCTCCACTGGTGAGCATGGTACCCAATGGATGGTTTTGCATCCCTTATTCCCCCTCCCTCCTTCCTTTAGCAGTACCTGGTGACTGTTGTTCCCATCTTTGTGCCCGTGTGTGCCTAGTGTTTATACTCACTAGTATTCAATTTTTTTTTTTTTTTGGCATTCAGTGTTTTGTTTCTGTGATAATTTACTTAGAAAGATGGTTTCCAGCTGCATCCATGTTGTTTTTCAACACTTTAAAGATGTTGTTTATTTAGCCTCCATGGTTTATAATGAGAAATCAATAGTCATTTGCATCATTGCTCCCTAGAAATAATGTGTTCTTTTTTTCTAGACGCTTTCAAAATATTCCATTTTTTTTCCTTGGTACAGTAAGTCCTCACTTAATTTTATCTTGGAAACAGTGACTTTGAGCAAACTGATGTATAAACAAACTAATTTACCATGGGCTAATTGATATAAATGAATTAAGTTCTTATAGCATATTTCTGCTCACAAAAACATCACCAAACTTCTAAATAAAAACCGAGACACTTTTAATATTAGACATTTAAATAAATGTAAACTATGCATACATTTGAGAAAGATTAATCGAAACAAGTTAGACAATTATTTACTTAATTATTCTAGTTCAGGGTCGCGGGTAACCAGAACCTGTCCTAGCAACACAGGGTATAAGGCAGAAACAAAACCCAGAAAGGACACAACTCCATCCCAGGGTGCATTCACACACACTCACACTCACTCATACTGAGACAATTTAGACATCCTAGTTAACCTAAAGTGCACATCTTTGGGATGTGGGAGGAAGCCAGAAACCCAGAGAAAATCTACACAAACATGAGGAAAACAGGCAGGCTCCTCACAGACAGTGGTCCTGCCTAGGAATCAATTTTTTTTCTTGTCAACTTTATAATAAAATGTTGTTGGATAAAATGTTACTTGAAGACCTGCTATATACTAATTTGGGATTTTGGGGACATTATTTCTTCAAATATCTTATTCTGTACCAATCACTTTTCTTGTTCTGGGACTCCAGTGACATGAATGTTGAATCTTTTGATGTTGTTCCACAGGTCTCTATGGCTCTGTCCAGTGTTTTTCAATCTTTACTCACTCTATTTTTCAGACTGGATAATTTCTATTTATCTGTCTTCAAGTTCACTGAATTTTACTTCTGTCATCTCCATTCCCTTATTGACATATTTAGTGAAACTTTTCTTTCAGATTACATATTTTTCAGTTTCAAAATTTCTGTTTGGTTCTCCTTATAGGTTATATTTCTCTGCTGAGAACTTTTATCTTGCCATTTATTTCAAGAGTGTTCTCCTTTATCTCATGGACCATGGGTATGATAACACTTCAACATCTTTATTTGACAATTACAACACTTGGATCATCTAAGGGCTGGTATATTTTGCTTGTCTTTTCCTTTGAGAATTAGACATGCTTTCCTCCCTCTTTGTATACCGAGTAATTTTGGATTGTATTGAAACTAGTATTTCATAAATTATTTCATATTATTTCTGAGCCTTATTAAAATTTCTGGAAAATATTTATTGTTATGTTTCAGCTGGTCTCTTATGTTCAGATTGCAAGTTCTGTATCCCCTTCTGTGTGTAGTTCTTTCAATGAAAGTTTATTTCCAAGCATTTGCTATGGTATTTTGGGTCTGTCTAATGTTTGTGCCGCTTGGGGTTAATATGAGACTTGAGTGGTGGTTTAAATCATAATTCAGTTCTGAAAACCTTTTCTATGCTACTTTAGGTTTTTTTTTTCTGTTCATGCACAGCTCAGGGTTTAGCCTAGAACTTGTGCAGGTTCATAGACAGAATTAAGGAATTCCTTTCTCCTCTGTTCAGTTCATAGGGGACTCCTTTTTCTGATACTTGGGCCAGGAAGATCAAGTTTTACTTAAAGTTTTTTTTTTTTTGAGTTGGAGTCTCACTCTGTCGCCCAGACTGGAGTGCAGTGGCCGCTCCCGGCCAGCGCAGCCTCGACCTGCTGGGCTCCGGCGATCCTTCCGCCTCAGCCTTCCGAGTAGCTGGAACTATAGGCGCGCGCTACCACACCCGGCTAATTTTTTTTTTTTGATTTATTGTAGAGATGAGGTCTCGCTTGCCCAGGCAGGTCTCGAACCCGCGGGCTCAGGCAATCCACTCACCTCAGCCTCCCAAAGGCGCGGGATTACAGGTTGAGCCACCGAGCCCGGCTGATTTTTTGATTTTTATTGTAGAGATGAGGTCTCGCCAAGTTGCCCAGGGGGTCTCGAACCCGCGGGCTCAGGCAATCCACTCACCTCAGCCTCCCAGAGCGCGGGATTACAGGCTGAGCCACCGAGCCCGGCTACTTAGAGTTTTTATCTTGTTTTATTTTATTTTGTTTTTTGAGTTGGAGTCTCACTCTGTCACCCGGCTAGAGTGCTGTGGATCATTCATGGCCACCGTAATCTCGACCTACTGGGTTCAGGCAATCCTTCTGCCACAGCCTTCCAAGGAGCTGGAACTACAGGTGCGTGCCATTTCGCCCAGCTAGTTTTTTTTTATTTATTGTAGAGACGAGGTCTCACCAAGTTGCCTAGGCTTGTCTCGAACCCCTGAGCTCAGGCAATCCTCTCACGTCAGTCTCCCAAAGTGCTGGGGTTATATGCAAGAGCCATAGTTCCCGGCCTCTTTAGAGTTTTATGTGTTGTACCCTTGCTGCTGTAGCACTGCTCCATGACTAGGACTCATTTTCAGGGCAAAGAAGCAAAAGAAGAAAAAAACAGAAAAAGAAAATAGGGATTCTTTTCTCACATTGAGACTACAGGGGCCTCTTTCTCCCATCACCTTGGCTAGAGAGACAGTTTGGGCTGTCTGCACTGCCACCACTACAGTTCCAGGACTAGGACACAAGAGAAAAGAGAGGAAAAACTGGGAAACTTATCCTTGTACAGTTTGCTCCTCCAAGTTTGACTCCCATTCCTAGTCCCTATCTGCTTGCTTTTGCTTTCTTCTCAGATAGCTGTGTTTTCTATTTTGTTCATAGTTTTCAGTTGTAACTATTAAAAATTAGAGAGAAATAGGATGTAGTGGGCTTTCTTTAGCTTGTCTGATACCTGATGTCCTAATGCTTTTCATGTTTCATCTTTTTACTTTCACATTTTTGATCCTTCTGGAATTTTTTTATTTTTATTTTTTGAGTCGGAGTCTCACTCCGTTGCCCAGGCTGAAGTGCAGTGGCACGCTCATGGCTACACCAGCATCAATCTCCTAGGCTCTGCCAATCCTTCCGCCTCAGCCTTCCAAGTAGCTGGAACTATAGGTGCGCGCTACCATGCTCGGCTAATTTTTTTGGTTTATTATAGAGGCGAGATCTTGCCAAGTTGCCAGGGATGGTCTCAAACCTGCAGGCTCAGGCCGCCCAAAGTGCTGGGACTACAGGCTGAGCCACTGAGCCCGACCTGGAATTTATTTTGATGTGATAGTAATGTAGTGTTACCATTAGTAATATGATTGTTATTGTTGTTATAGAAATATTTGGCAGGAACCTTAGTGGAAGGAACATAAGATTTGCAGTTAGATCAGTCTAGGCTGAGTCTACCACTTATGAGTTCATGACCTCTCCTAATCCCTGTGTCCTCATTGAGATAGTGGGGATAATGATAGTGTTTGCCTCATGGAATTGCTGTGTTAAGTGAGTATTAAGTGAGACAGTGCTAGCAAAATATTTTGCACAGAGTCTAGCACTTAGTAGGGGCTTAATAAATGGCCCTGACATTTGTTGCTGTGGTCCTGATATTGTGGTAATTATTATTGTTATGATGTGTAATGAGACCAAATCACCGCACTTGTGAGTCAGGTACACTGAAGGCTTGGAAAGGTGGTTCTTAGCCACAGTACATACTTGAAACTATGCAGGAAGCTGCTCTGTATTTCAAAGTGTATGTGAGGTCTGAATCAATGAGATGAATTTGAATTTGAAAGATCAGAAAATATCACTGAGAAATGGAGAAAGTTGCAGATAACACCATTCATACCTCCCTCAGTTAATGTTAGTAGATAAGGAAAATGAAGACTCTTACATTTTCTAAGATACTGTTTTTCTTTTCTTTTTTTTCGAGTCAAAGTTTCACTCTGTGGCCCTGGCTGGAGTGCAGTGACATGCTCACGGCCACCACAGCCTCAACCTGTTGGGCTCAGGGGATCCTTCTGCCTCAGCCTTCCATGTGGCTGGAACCACAGGCGTGTGCCACCATGCCCGGCTAATTTTTTGATTTATTGTAGAGACAAGGTCTCGCCATGTTGACCAGGCTGGTCTCGAGATCCTGAGCTCCGGCAATCCTCTCGCCTCGGCCTCCCAGAGTGCTGGGATTATAGGCGTGAGTCATCGTGCTCCGCCAAGATAGTGTTTTTCAAGACGAGATCAGAATAATCTGGTATACTTGTTAAGATACAGATTCCTGGGTCTCATTCTGACCTAATAAATTATAACTTAGGGTAAGACCTGGGAAGCTGCACTTAACAGGCTTTCCAGATAATTCTTTCATGCATTAAATTTTGAGAAACATTTTTCTAGAAAGAAAAGGAAGAAGGTGGGTGTAGGAATGAGAGGAGAAAAAGGAAGGGACGGAAGGAGACATAGCAGAAGAAAAGGAAAGGATGACGATTACTGAATTAGAGTATGACTAGCATTCTTCCCTTCTAAATCTTCATGGGCCCGCTGATTCCTGCAGATGTAGAATACAACCTGGATCCCGGTTCTTCTGATTCATAGATCACTAAAAAAAAATCCATTTATTCAACCAAAAGTTTTTGAGTCTGGCTATGGACTAGAGTATTGGAGAGGGACAGAGGAAAAAGACACATCATTCAGTGGTAGAGAAAGACACACACACTCACGCTCCACAGTTGACCAGAATTCAGTAAGGTCATGCTGTGATAGAGATGTGCACTGAGTATAAACGAAAGGCTGAAGTAAGGGCACCAACCCCAGACTGAGGAGATCAAGAAATTGTTTCTTGGAGAAGACGTGCCTGGGCTGAGTCTTGTGGAGGGTAATCATTAGGAAAGGAGAAAAGAAGTAGCAGCAAAAGGAGGGAGTGGGAGATGCTCACAGGGAGAAACAGCAGGGTATGTCTGGCGTCTGTTGGCCCAGCATTCCCCAGTATGAAGGGGTAGCTACACAGTGAGGTTAGTGGTTAATGGTCAATATTCCCATAGTAGGAGCCGCATTATGGAAGTCATTGTGGACTGTGTCAAGGAGCTTGATCAACGAGGAACCATCAGAGTTAAAACAAAGGATGATTTGGTAAGGTTTTATTTGGATTTTTTTTTTTTTTGGTCTCACTCTGTCACCCAGGCTGGAGTGTAGTGGTATGCTCAGGCCATCCCAGTGTTGGCCTGCTGGGCTCAGGCAATTCTTCTGCCTCATCTTTCCAAGTAGCTGGAACTACAGGCATGTGCCGTCATGCCTGGCTAATTTTTCTTGATTTATTGTAGAGATAAGGTCTTTCCAAGTTGCCCAGGCTGGTCTCAAACCCGTGGGCTCAGGCAATCCTCTCATCTCAGCCTCCCAAAGTGCTGGGATTACAGGCATGAGCCACCACGCCCGGCCTATTTGGATTTTGAAAATGTTACGTTTCCAAAACGAAGAAATAGCTTTACTGACTTTTTTCTGGTGAGGATAATGCATGCCAACTGTGAAAATGAAAGAATAGTACAGTAAGATCCAAAGAAGAAAGTAAAAGTCACCTGGTATTCCAACACCCAGAGAAAACCTGCAAACAAATAAATTTATATTTATCCTTCCAGACTTTTCATGAGGCATATGTACAACCACCCACATACACATAACACATTTTAAAATGAAGTAATTTCACACATGTTATAAAGTACTGCCTTTCAATCCTTTTTTCCTTGACTATATTTAGTAGACATCTTTCTCTGTCAATAAATACAGACTTCTACTGTAATCATATGTTTAGCCATCTCTGCTACTACTTTTGACTTCCTTCTCATTCCCTCTCTAGGCTGTGGTCTTTTTCATCTGAAAGAACTTCCATTCTTGGAGAACTTTCATTCTCCAAGTGTCAGCTTCCTGCTTTATGTCTCTGTGTCTTCTTGGTCTACCACTTCTTCTCTGCCCAGGTCCCTAGCTTTGTCTCCACGGTCATGCCCAAGTTCCTTGCTCCACAGTTACAGCAACTTGGTTCTGAGTAACGCACTTCCTCACCTGCTTACTACTACCATGGCTCCCTTTAGCCTTTAAGATGAAGCTCTCTTGCCAACCTCTTCAACCTCTTCTCTCATCACCTGCAACTATCCCTTCCTACTTCTCGTTCCTGATTTATAACACAGCAGTATAGCACTGCAGGATTTATTGAGAGGACAGAAAAGCTCCCTCAGTGGGAGGGAACCTGAGGGGGTTGCCCAGGACTGCTTTTATTTCTTGTTTCTTGCTTTCCTGCCATTGCTCCTGCTGCTGGGCATGCTTTCATTTCCTAGTGTATCTGATTAATCTGGCTAACTCCGCTTCATCCTTTTTTTTTTGAGTTGGAGTCTCACTCTTTTGCCCAGGTTGGAGTGCAATGGCGTGCTCACAGCCACCATAGCCTCAACCTGCTGGGTTCAGGCAATCCTCCCGCCTCAGCCTTCCAACTAGCTGGAACTACAGACACACACCACCAAGCCTGGCTAATTTTTGTGATTTATTGTGGAGATGACAGCTCACCAAGTTGCCCAGGCTAGTCTCGAACCCCGGGCTCAGTCTATCCTCTTGCCTCGGCCTCCCAAAGTGCTGGGATTACAGGCTGAGCACTTCATCCTTTAAGACTTCGTTTAGCCATAATCTCCTCCAGAAGTGTTCCTGGCACAACTTAGCCTAAATCCTCTGTGTGTCTCTCTGTTTTTATCAGGTTGTGTTAGAATCATCTCGTGTGTGTCTGTCTTCCTTATTGACTTATTCAACTTTGTATTCCTAGAACCTCAGATGTAATTGGTATATTTTTTGTTGAATGAGAAAACCTGAGTCTCTGCAGAAGGAGCTCCTCATTGCCAGCTGTCAAACTCTTCTCATATCAACTACCCTAGTGGCTCACATTTCTGCCCTGGGTTTCTACTTGGACTTCTGCTGATTGCTGTTTTTCCTGCCTATACAGGCATAGGGATCTTGTACTTAGTTTGTACCTTGGCTTGTGATGCTCAGTTTCTGTCTCTTCCTCCTCTCTTACACTGATCTTCTGGTTTGGACTCATATCTCTAACACTTCCCTATAAATCAATGATCCTGTATCATCTGGGTCTGTTTAAACTCCAAGATGCAGCCCTCTCCATCCAGTCTACCTTGTCACCTCAAAAAACCCTTCCATCTCCAAATTCCCTGGTTATACTCTATAGACATTAAACATTACTGTCATTTTTATTTGACTTTAATAATACCTTGACAAAACCCCAAAGCAACAACAAACCTATGCATTAGTGTGATTATGCGATGTTTACAAGATGCTTTCACACAATTCATTTCATTCAATCCTTATAAAAACCTTGCATGGTGGATGATTATTTCCATTTTATGATGAGGAAACTGAGGCTCAAAGCAATTAAATTACTTGCTAGAGGCCTTCTAGTCGGGGAATGACAGAGCATGGATAGAGCATTGAGATCTTTTGACTCTAGGGCTTTGAACTCTTTAGAGTTCACCATGACATTAAAACAGACCTATGTGATGAAAAAGAGATACATCTGATAGTGAAGCTTAAAAATATATCCTCTTAAAAATAGATAAAATATATTTATTAAAAAATGAAACATAAAAAAGTCCTCTTTAAACCCATTATCTATAATACTGTGAATATAACTTTTTTTTTTTGAGTTGGAGTCTTACTCTGTTGCCCAGGCTGGAGTGCAGTGACACACACATGGCCACCCCAGCTTTGACCCGCTGGGCACCGGAGATCCTTCCGCCTCAGGCTTCCAAGTAGCCAGAACTACAGGTCTGTGCTACCATGCCTGGTTAATTTTTGATTTATTGTAGAGGCGATGTCTTGCCAAGTTGCCTGGGCTGGTCTTGAACCTGAGGGCTCGCAATCCACTCGCCTCAGCCTCCCAAAGTGTTGGAATTACAGGCTGAGCCACGAAGCCCGGCCCGAGTATAACTTTTTAAAAACTTAAATTCATGCCACAGTTCTTCCTGAATTACAATCCTTCAGTGGACCCTTGTCCCTCATCCCATTGCATGGGACTCTGTTAAGCCCCAGACCTCAGTTTTACCACACATTTTAGCAATAACTACCATTTATTTTTCTTTAAAGGCCAATGATGACTCATGCCTTGGCACCCTTTGATTTAACCCCCCACCTCCATTCCATCTGACTTTTATATGGTCAGCATTTTCTTCCTATCTAGCTCAAGTATCATCTCTGTTCTGGAGTTTGTTTTTTTTCAGTCTGAGTCTCACTCTGTTGCCCAGGTTGCAGTGATGCAATCACGGCTCACTGAAGCCTCAACTGGGGCTGTTTTTGAAACACATCTATCCTCACTCTCCCTACTACCTCTTTCAGGTGTCACTGAGTGAGTTACACAATTTAGTCCCAGCACCTATAACTCTTTGTGGTATTGTTTTGATTATCTGCCTGCCTCCTTCTGAAGACCTATCTGTTGAGCTTAAAAATGAAGCCCAAGTCCTCCTGTGTTTGTAGACACAGTACTTAGCACAAATCTAGCACAGAGTAAAAGATAGAAGGTGTTTATTGAATGGGTGGATAGTTGGATGGGTAAATAGCTAGATGGGTGGATGGATGAATGGATGAATTGATGAGTGATGGTTGGATGGATAGTTAAGTGGAGGGATGGATGGATAGATGGATACAATAGTGAACTTCAAGTCATCATTTCAAATCCAGGTCTTTGATCCATTAGAGTGTATTTCCTCTTCTTCATCAATTTTCTTCAATGACAAAATAACTAAAATTTGTTATTTTTATTTAATAAAATATAAAAAATGAGGTTAACTTCTTCTCTCCCTAGAACGATATACTTCCTGAGCTGCAGAGGGAACACAAAGTCACCTGCTTCAGCCCCCCTGCCTTTTGACCTGTCAATAGGCCAATTGTCTTATACTTAGACTATATTAGTAACATTCCAATTTTTGGAAAGAACTCCTTATACTGAATTCGAGCCTGCTGCCCTGACACTTTTGTTTTTGGGTCTAGTTTTGGCTTTTTGAACCAGTACAGACGAATAATCCCTCTTTCACAGGGTAGATTTTTAACACGTGGGGTTATGGTGTGTGTTATTCAAGACTCTACTACAGGTGACAGAAAACCCAATTCAAACCAGCTAAATAAAAAAGGACATTTCTTGCCTCTTGTAAGCCAACTGCTGAACAATGAGGATAGACTATCTCCAGGTAACTGGACCCAAACACTCCATCTCTCTGTCCTTCAGTTTGCTTTCTGTTTGCTCCATAATTTCAAGCTCTTCTAAATGGCCGGTGTTATGAACACATCCTTTAACTCTCAGTCTAAGGGGAAAAGACAAAAGCCCAGTGAAGGGCTTTGACTGGTCTGATTCAGGTCATGTGCCTGTGCCTATGACTGGAGGTCAGAGTACTGCAACTGAGAGCCTCACCAGAACCCAAGAAATGCTAGGGCACAGGTCCTCTACAAAGTAGGAGAGTCAGTTGCCAAAATAAAGAGGCAAAGGATTCTGGTTAGACCCAAATAGGACATCTTCCATAGGCTGAATTTCCCTTATTTTATTTTTGAATTGGGGTCTCACTCTGTTGCCCAGGCTGGAGGGCAGGGGCATGATCACAGCTCCACCACAGCCTCGATCTTCTGGGCTCAGGTGATCCTTCCACCCCAGCCTCCCAAGTAGCTGGGACTACAGGTACATGCCACCACACTTGGCCTTTTTTTTTTGGGTAGAGGCAAGGTCTCACTATGTTTGCTTAGGTTTGTCTTGAACTTCTGGCCTCAAGCAATCCTCTCACCTTGGCCTCCTGAAGTGCTGGGATTACAGGCATTACATGCCTGGCTCCCTTATTTTTATTGCTTAGGTTTCCTAAAATATAGGATTAGGGTAGGAAACCAATATTTATTGTCATAGTTTCTCTTTGGATGTGCTCAAATTTGTCAATATTTTACTCTTAATGTAGCCTATCCTCAATGGAATCTGCTGGTTTTTGAGCAGTCTGACCTGAACAGAACATAGCCGATCCATTGCTTTCCTTGTTCTCAGCATGGCTACCACAGTGCCAGGTCCACAATAGGTACTCAATAAATAGTGAATGATCAAAGGGATAAATGTAATTCTCAAGCCAATTCTGCCTACACATTTCTCCCAAAGGCAAATAAGGTGGCCCTTGTGAGATCAATAATATCCAACAAAGGAGATGCAACCAGCTGGACTGAGAATGTAGGAGTGCTGTGGGAGGCTGCAGCTGGTACACCTTACCAGGTGTGCCTGGCATGACTGCTTCCAGGGAATGCTCTGTCCTCCTCTAAACTTTCAGTTCATTGGAATAAGTCACTCCTCCCAAAGGCAGCAGCTTTAGAAAATGAAGATATATACAAAACAAAAACAAAAGAACATATATATTTTTCTTATCTAGGATTTTGGCTGCAAATGACAGAAAGCTTAAAATGACAATGACCTAAATATGATAGATTATTCGTCATTTAAACAAAATTCAAAGGCAAGAAGTCAAGGCTAGGGTGGCAGCTTCACAATCACTGGGGACCTAGGTTTGCTGTTTCTTGTTACTTCCATCTTGGTCCAAGATGATGGCTTAAGTTCGAACATCATGCCAACAACCTCTTTCACAGAAAACCCAGTTCAAACCAGGAAAATACAGGAGATAAAAGAAGAAAAAAGATGATGGCATGATCCAATGATCTTTTAATATTTCTAGATGGCTTCACAATACTTCCATTTACATTTCATGGCTGAAACTTAGCTGTAGGTATGAGGAAGGCTGGGAAATGTGGTCTTTATTCCAAGCAACTTTGTGGTAAAGCAGGGAGCTCATTACCATGCAAGAGACAGGAAATGGGTATCGGGATAGGCAACCAGGGTCTCTGTCAATCTGCCAGGAAGAAAAAAGTGATTTGAAAGTGTAAAGGTAAAAGCAGGAAAATTGGGACATGTCCTGTTGTGGTTTGTGCTACATTCTTGGTAGGGGTTTTGTGAAGGAAGACTTCAGTTCATCAGTTATGCTGCTGCCCAAGGCGTCTTCCACAAAGTTAGTCTGGTCAGATCCAAGATATGCTCTTGGTTTCCTATAAACTAAACTCCCCAGCGTGGTATGCGTGGCATTTTACGCCCATCCCAATTCTACCTCCCTAGCTTTAGCAACCTGCCACTCTGCTACACGACAGCTACACCCAGCTCCTTGTCATTTCAAAACATGCTTAGGCTGGTTCAGTTTTTCTCCCTCTGTAAAGACAGTTCCTGGTGCCTGGAACGCACTTTTCTTACCTCTGTACCAAAATGCCTAAACAGTGAGCTTGCAAGTTGAAACTCATCACTGCTTCCTCCATGGGTCCATGGACCACCATTTCTTCTGTTGTGATTTTCAAAGCCTTCTTCAATCTTACACCTTATTGTCTTTTTCTACTTACATGTTTTGTTCATTGTTGGTCACCCTATTTAAAACAAATCCCATCTCCTACCTAACCCTGTATCCAGCTGTATTTTTTTCATAGCACTTAACATCACCTGACATTCTTCTATGTATTCATTTTTTCCCTATGTTATAGTCTATCTCCTTCCATTTGAAAGTTATGTTTCCAAATTCCTGACAGATATTTATTTTAAGAATTTAGGAACAAAAGATGGGAGTTCCTTGAAACTCTTGGGAATTCTCCGAATTATAACTTACCCTTAAAATTTTAAAGAGATATTTCCAATAACCTTGTTTACTTATTTTAAAATAATAATGAGTAACCATAATAATAAAAAGTGAATCCCTTTTTTTCTGTGATAGGGTTGCATTAAAAGTTTCAGAGATTTTCAATTTAAAAACCTTGACATCATAACAAATGCAAGGTTTGTTAATTATTGTGTGCCAATGCACTGTGATAAAATTATATATTTCAATAACATATACAATGATTTATACCTGACATAGATATTTAATAATAGAAAAGATTCTAAAAGGGAAGCATTAACACAAAAAAGTATTTTTTGTTATGTGACAAAAACTCCAGATGTAGAAAAATATTTCCTTCAGTTTGCATTGGTTTGGTTGGGTTGTTAAGAGTGAATCAAAAAGCATCTTCAAGTTGAGTGTATATTGCCTCTTATAAGCTCATTTTCTTAATAATGAAAACATTTTTTCTGCCTACTTCATTCAGCTCAAATAGTGCCTTCCAGAGAAGCTGCCTCTAACTGCATGATTCAAAGAGTAGGGCCCTGTCCCCACCAATAGAATGTAAGCTCTAAGGGAAGACAGGTGGCTGTTTGTAAACTTTGAACAGGTCCCCCAAATCCTACAAATTCTTGGAATAAATTTAATGAAGAAAGTGAAACAGCTGTACACTGAAAACGTTGATAAGATAATCAAAGTCATCAATAAAAGAATTTTTAAAAAGTGGAAAGATATCTCATGTTCATGGATCAGAAGAATTAATAATGTAATAATGTCTAATGTAATAATGCAGTGTACAAATTGAATGCAATATCTATCAAAATTCTAATAACAGTCTTCACAGAAATAGAAAAATACTCTGAAATTTACGTGAAACACAAAAGACTCCAAGTAGCTAAGGAAATCTTGAGCAAGAAGAACAAAGACATTACATGTTGCAATTTCAAATTATATTAAAAAGCTATAATGATCATCACAGTGTAGTACTGGCATAAAAACAGGCACATAGACCAATGGCAGAACAGAAAGCCCAGAAATAAACCCATGCATGTGTGGTCAACTAATCTTTGATAAAGACACCAAGAATACACACTGGGAAAAGGATAGCCTCTTTAATAAATGGTGTTGGGAAAACTGGATATCCATTTGCAAAAAAACAAAAAAGGGGGGAATTTTTATCTTGTACAATACACAAAACATAATTCAAAATTAATTAAAGATGTAAATGTAAGATCTGAAACTTCAAAGGGAAACTCCATGATATTGGTTTTTGCAATGATTTTTTTTTGGATATGACACTAAAAGTACAGGCAACAAAAGCAAAAATAGACAAATGGCACTACATCAAACTAAAAAGCTCTACACAACAAGGGAAACAATTAACAAAATGAAAAGTCAATCTGTGGAATGGGAGAAAATATTTGCAAACCATATATTCAATAAGGGGTTAATATCCAAAATATATAAGTAACTCACACAACTCATTATCAAAAAACCAAATAACTTGATCAAAAAATAGGCAAAGGACATTTTTCCCAAAATGACATACAAATGGCCAACAGGTATATGATAAGGTGCTCAGCATCACTAATAGGAAATGCAAATCAAAACCACAATGAGGTATCACCTCACACTTGCTAGGCTGCCTATTATAAAAAAGTCAGAAGATAACCAGTGTGGTAGAGGATGTGGAGAAAAGGAAACCACTATGCATCGTTGATGGGAATGTAAATTGGTAGAACCATTATGGAAAACAGTATGGAGTTCACCCAAAAAATTAAAAATAAAACTACCATATGATCCAGCAATTCCACTTCTGGTTATATATGCAAAAGAAATGAAGTCAGTACCTCAAAGAGATATGTGTACTTTCAAGGTTATTGCAGCATTATTTACAATAGCCGAGGTATGGAAACAACATAACTATCTGTTGATAGATGAATGAATAAAGAAAACGTAGTCTATATATACATAAGGAAATAACATTCAGACTTTAAAAAAAAAAGAAAATCTTGTCATTTGCAACAATGCATGAATCTGGAAGACACAATGCTCAGGGAAATAATCCAGGCACAGAAAGACAAATACTGCCTGATCTCACTTACATGTGGAATCTAAAAGAATAAAGCTTATAGAAACAGAGAGCAGAAGGGAGTAACAGGAGTTGAGGGGTGAGGGAAATGAGAGTAATTGGACAAAGGGTACAAACTTTCAGTTATAAGATTAATAAGTTCTAGAGACCTAACAGCATGGTGAGTATAGTTAATAATAATGTATACTCGAAATGTGTTAAGAGAGTGGATCTTAAGTATTTTACACACACACACACACATACACACACACACACACACACACACACACGGTTACTACTTGAGATGATCTGTTAATTAGCTTGACTATGGTAATCATTTCACAACGTACATGTGTATCAAAACATCATGGTGTACAACTTAAATATATACATCATTTATTTGTCGATTACACCTCAAAGTTAGAGAAAAACATTATACACGTTTGATGTGAGTCACCATTGCTAAGTAGCAACAATAACAATGGTTAAGTAGTAATAACAGCAAGCAGTAATAAGAACAGTAAGAGCTATTTTTTTTTTAGTTCTTATTATCTACCAGGCATGTGTTAAGTCTTTAAAATTTATTATTTATTTTAAAATAAATGATTAAAATTTAAAAATATGCATATGTAAAATATATATACACATATTATAATTATATAAAATAAGAACATTTAGAATTTATTATTTCTGTGGGATTGATATCATCTCCTATTGTATTGTTAAGTTCACAGAAAGGTTAAATAGTAACTTGTTCAAGGTCATGCAGCTAGTAAGTAGGAAAGCCAGGAGTTGACATACTTGTCACACTGACATCTGCTTCTGAAACAATTTTATTCTGCATACAAGATGGTGCATGTTTCCAAGAGAAAGGTGGTTATGGACTCACTGCCTCCATTCTGTGCTATTAGACCACATGTTTGATTTTGGACTCTAAAACTGAAGTCCTCCAAGAGGGGATCCAGAAATAAGCCATGCCAGGAGAGGCTAAAAGCCTCATGCTGCCTGATGTGAGGAAGATAAAGCACGTGATTGCTTCCCTGCTTTACTCTGGTCCCTGCTCAGGTTCTAGAGAGAGCCCTTCCCTCATCACCCTATTTAAAGCATCAGCCCCCTCTGTCTGGTCCTTCTCCTGTTTAATTTTTCATCATAGTGCTTATTGCCACCTGATATTAGGTCACTGTCTTTCTCCCCAACTAGAGAGTAAACTCTTGAATTCAAGGATATTGTCTAGTACTGTATCTCCAGGGATGAGGGCAACACCTGGCACAGAGTAGACACCCAGTATATCTGTTGAGTAAATGAATAAATCTGAATCCCCAAATAAAATATTTCCATTTGTTGATATCATATTCTAGTCTTTGTCCATGAGCAGATACAGTTTGTATATACTTACAGTAACAGAGATAATTTTATATTCTCTATTTTCGATTGATATTGAGCTATGTCTATTTTTTTTTTTTTGCTGTGCTTGAGCCCTATCTTCCTCTTTCTTCTCTCATCTCTGTCGTCCTGAAGACAATTAATATTATGTCTGCCCCTCTCCCTCCATGCTTGCCTAATTATGTACATATGTGCCACACGTATGTGTGAGTTTTGTTATTGTTTTATAAAATGGAATATATGTAATCTCCTGGATCATTTTACAAATACTGCTTGATACATATCTCTTGCATTCTGCCTTTCTCGCTTAAGTATATAATGGAGATTCTCCCATGTTAAGGTATAGAATAAACATTAAAAATAACAGCATAATATTTCATGGTATTACTGTTTCAGCAATGTATGCTACGTTTCTTACTGATAGGCATTTTGATCTCCGTTTGTTGCCATTTCTAACAATCCTGCAATTTTCTTTTTTTTTTTTTGAGTTGGAGTCTCACTCTGTCACCCAGACTGGAGTGCAGTGGCCGCTCCCAGCCATTGCAGCCTCGACCTGCTGGGATCCGGAGATCCTTCTGCCTCAGCCTTCCAAGTAGCTGGAACTACAGACACGCGTTACCACGCCTGGCGAAGTTTTGATTTACTGTAGAGATGAGGTCTCGCCAAGTTGGCCAGGCGGGTCTTGAACCCGCAAGCTCAGGCAATCCACTCACTTCAACCTCCCAAAGCGCGGGATTACAGTCTGAGCCACCAAGCCCGGCAATTTTCATTCTTATGATATATTCTTTTGCCCTTGTGCTTCATTTTTATTTGTTATATTTCAAAACTGAGATTTCTGAAGCCAAAAGGGTATGTGTTCAGAATAGGTTTGCTAGATTTCTTGCTCAAAGAGCTATAGTAATTCACATTTCTATACCCTTTTCTCTCTACAACCCTATGTGGGGAAATAAACCTTCTTTGGATTTCTCAGACCTCTTGTAAAAAGCCCTAGCCTCCCAAGACACAGAAATGCATATGGTATCAGGACAGAGAATGTTTGCCTTTACTTCCCTGAGGAATATTTTGCTGTTCATACACTATGAGGGGTTAGATATCTATAGCCATTTAAAAAATTCCTCTGATCCAAAAGGGTAATACAATTTCTCTTAGCTCCCTAAGAGGGCCAAATGGTTATAGACTGGACTAGGCCCCTGCTTTAAGTTCCCAAAATGTCAGGAAGACTGGAGTGCCATCCCTCTAGATATTTACATTTCAAAAGAATTGAAGTCCAGACCTTGGAGACACTGGGGGGTTAGCTGGCCCTTGGAGAGATGCTTTTATACTCCAAAAGGTTTGAGTGAGAATCCAGGATCTTTCTTATCCTTTCTCCAAGGAGCAAAGGTTTTCCTCCTCCTTTCTGGAGAGAGGGACATGACTGTCTCTTTCTTGCGTACAAGTGAGAGACATTAATTTTTCTCAATCCCCTGTCTGTGGAGTAAAACCTGCCTCTTGTGAGAGAATTTCTATTGGCTCTCACTGTTTTGCCTGCAGATCTAGATGTGAGGGACCAGCACTGCATTGCTACTCTGGCAGTTGATCTGTTTGTATCAGTAGTAAAGAACACTTTCCCCTGATCCAGTGCCTTGAGTTTCTATGCTCCAGTGAGCGCATTCTCTCTCTCATCTCTATCATCCATATCTATCTGTCTGTCTATCCTATCTATCTAATCTATCTTATCTATCACCTAAAAATTGTGCAAGAGGGGTGACTTCCAAGACTCTTCACAGGTCTTGACAAAACATCCTGCCGGCATTGGGCATGATCACTATTTTAAATTTTTGCCAACCTAATGGGTGAAAATTGGCTTCTCACAGTGACTTGAATTGTAACTCTCTGGCCACGAAATTGAGCACATGTCTATTTTAGACATTTCATTTTTATTGTCTGTAAATATGAGTGAGAATTGCCTTTTCATAAGTTCTGCCTGCCTATTCCAAGGTTTTTTTTTTTTTTTATTGTGATATTGAGGGGTACATTTAAGGGTTAGGTACACAAATATGTCTCATTCAGGCACCCTTGTTTGTAAGAAGTGTCCCCCCATCCCCAGACAGGTATTTACTGCCATTAATTGCTTCCC
>CAUYQG010289244.1:0-19915 GCA_963574415.1 Tarsius wallacei
ATTACAATCTCTTAACAAAATGGCTACTCTAAAATCTTATATTCTATATATCTATACTAAACTTAAACCTATAACTCTAATACAAAAAAGCTTGTAATATATTGAGGCTCTCGAAAGTGACCTGAGTTGGAATTATGCTTATGTAATGGCCAAAACTGCAGTCTGTGAGAAACAGAAACAGCGAGCTTTCACAGTTAACCATGCCTGCTGTAGTTTCAGAGCCTCATGCTTAGATCATCAGAGTTATTTCTGGTTAAATATGCTAAATATTAGAGGGGAAGGAAAATGGCGTCTACAGCTCCCAAACACATCCTGGTGGTCTCAGGGTCCACGGCCCTCCCTGATTTTTAAATATCAGTGGGCCTCCGTGGCCGGCTACCAACAACACTTCTCCTTGATATTTCATAATTTTAAATTTTATGATTTAAAATTAACAATATTTAGACACTTTCATTAAGTCAATACATCTTATGCTGCGTGATAAGAAAATAATAGAGGAAGAAGAAAAATATTTGCTTAATACACACACACACAACAGACGCACATAAAACATATTCAATGAAAAATAAGAAGAAAATATTTATGACAAATACCATCCTAATTTCTGTAACTGCTCAGGTGATCATAGCTGGAATTTATAACTACCTCCTTCCACTGCCCATTCTGTACTTCCTTTGCTATTGGGAAGCAACACTGCTGGTTGTAGTTCCTTACCTAGTGGGGCAATATACACTTTCATTCCTGAAGGATCTGGGACATTAGTAGCCCTGCCTGAATTGGGCTGTTTTAGTTTTTTTCTTGACCTTAATCACAGAACATGATAATACTGGAGATGCCCTAAAAGATCTCTTGTATTTCAGGCATCTTCCTCCTTGACTCCATTTTGGAGTAGTAGACAAATTTGTCCTTGGTAGCTAGCATCAATCACCTCATCAGCACAGTAACTCCCTTCTTTGTCTTTTAACTCAGAGTCATGAGGAGACCAAAGGGATTGGGTGGCAGTTTGAACTTCCAATTCAATGGAATCATGGTTTCTGTCTCCTGGTGGTGTCCTTTCTTTGGATCTCTGGGCCAGCAGACTTAAGGTCACGGAAGCAGGAAGTAAAATTTTTGCTAGTGTTCTCTAGGATTAATGGTGAGTGGCATCACTCACTTTTCTAACCTTTGATTCCTAAACCCATAAATTCTGCTTATGGAAGAAACTGCATGTATTTGATGCTGATTCAGTGCATATATAGTCTTCTGAAGAACTTTGTCCCTGCACTGTAAGGTATTGCCACCTACATGGTGCTGTAATTATGACTTCAAGAGCCCAGGACTGAAAACAGTTTGAATGTGAGTATACAGGCAGAAATAAGGTTAAATATGGAAGATCAAGTAGAAATTCTGATAATAAAGAAACTCCAAAACTACAGTACCGTGTAGTATTTTTAAAATGTTGTCATAGTCCTTATTTTCCAAACCCTAAGTCTCCAGTTTTTAATATAGCATCACTGTTTTGTTGGAGACAAATGTACATAGAATGTCTTTTTGTGTTTTGTTTATGTTTGAATATATAACAAAAACTATTATCCATTATAAAAAGAAATCTGTTCCCCTGTGCTATTAAGCCTGCTGTTTCAGAATGGTGGGGAACATGATAAGAATGGTGAATTCCGTGTGCATGGGCCCACTGCCACACTTCATTTGCTGTGAAGTTAATTCCTGGATCAGAAACAGTACTGTGTGGAATAGCATGATGGTGGATAAGGCATTCTGTAGGTCTAAAGATGGTAGTTTTCACAGAAGTCCTGCATGTAGGGAAGGCAAATCTGCAGTCAGGGTGTCTATTCCAATAAAAACAAAATGCTTTCCCTTCCATAATGGAAGTGGCCCAATGTAATCAACTTGCCACCTGGATCTGACTAAACAACCTAGGGAATAGTGTCTAATGAGGGACTCAGTGTTGATCATTGCTGCTGGTAGATTGGACACTCTGCTGTGGCTGTGGCAGGTATGCCGTGATGAGTGGAAGCCCATGTTGCTAAGCCCATGCATAATTTCCTTCCCTGCCACCATGACCACTTTGTTCATGAGACCATCAGGCAATAACAAGAGTAGCTAGGGAACAAGGCTGACTGGCATCCACAGAATGGGTCATTTTATTCATGTGATTATTATTATTATTATTATTATTATTATTATTATTATTTTTTGAGTTGGAGTCTCACTCTGTCACCCAGACTGGAGTGCAGTGGCTGCTCCTGGCCACCACAGCCTCGACCTGCTGGGCTCCGGCAATCCTTCCACCTCAGCCTTCCAAGTAGCTGGAACTACAGGCGCGCGTTACCACACCCGGCTAATTTTTTGATTTATTGTAGAGATGAGGTCTTGCTTGCTCAGGCGGGTCTCGAACCCACGGGCTCAGGCAATCCACTCACCTCAGCCTCCCAAGGCGCGGGATTACAGGCTGAGCCACCGAGCCCAGCTTATTCATGTGATTATTAAAAACTTTCTTTGCTGAGTCATCCTTTGGTGAATGTTCACAAGGAATGCAAATATTTTCATGCTTTCTACACACCATAGATGGCTATCAATACACCTTTTCCCCAGATTTCCTTGTCACCAATTTTTCAATTATATTTCTTTCAATCCCTGACCATCTGGCCAAACCACTGGCCACAGCCAATGAGTTGGTATATAACCACACATCTGACCAGTTCTTCCTCCTGAACAATCAGATACACTTCTCAAAATTCTGTTCACTGTGAGGATTCTCCTGTCTTTTAGGAATGTTCCAGAAAAGGGTTGTGGTAGAGTAGTTGTCCATTTTTTGGTGGTATCTGCATATCATGCACAACCATCTCTAAGCCATGCCTGAGTCTTTCCTTCCTCTGTACACTGATCATAGGGAATTTTCCATGAGGCTATATATGTAGGTAAGGAAAGAGAAAGCAGTGTAGTGAATTTTGGTACCAGAAGTGGGGTGACGATGTAACAAAAAAAATTTCTATAATGTGGATATAGCTCTGGAACTGGGTAATGGGTAGCGGCTGTTGTAGTAACATCTGAGATAGACATGAGGAACAGGTTATTTGAAGCTGGAGGAAAGGTGATTTTTTTCTTTCATTGAGCATGATTTAATATCGACAAACAATCAGAAATAACCTAAATAGACAAGAAAAGGAAATGATCTGAATAACTTGTGATATACCAACGAGAAGAACTATCATGTAGTCATGAAAAACGGTGATTCTTGTTACAAAGTGGCAAAAATCTGACTGAATTTTGTACTAGTGTTTTACGGAACTCATACACCATGAAACTGGATATTTAGCTGAAAAGATTTCTAAGCAAATTATTGAAAGTGTAGCCTGGGTCCTTCTGACTGTTTATAGTAAAATACAAGAGGAAAGTGATGAATTAAAGAAAATTTTAAGCAAAAAAAGGAGCAGAAATTAATGATTTGGAAAGTTCTTAGCCAGTCCATTTTATAAAAATAAGAAAACATGTTTGAAAAAGAACACAAAGGGTGTGCCTGGCCTATAGCTCAATAAAGAGATTATGAAATTACATGAGCAGAAACTCTGCAGCTTGAACTGAAGGGGATGAAAACTGGATGTCATGAAAGAAAGGCCCTGAAGATGATTCAGAGATCATCAAGGTTGCCACTTCCATGAAAGGCCCCTGAAACTAGGCTGATTCCACTTCAGTTTCAGCAGGCCAGGCAGTGACCATGGATAGCTATGTAGATAAGACTTAGACAGCTGCATATGAGGGGCCATCATATGGAATCAAAGGGTTGTGGTGGCTTGCACAGCCTTGAAGATGATTATATGGGTGATGCTGCATCCCAGTAAACCTGTGGGGCAAAGAATCAACCCAAAGAAGAGTATTCTTGAGTCCTAAGACCTAGTGGAATTCGTCTTTTTAGATTTTGGTGAGCAACTTCCTTTCTTCACCCCTTTCTTCCTCCCAATATCTCCTTTTGAAATAAGAATCTCTATTTTATTCCTGTCTCACTATTGTATTTTGAAGATACATAATATGTCTGGTTTCACGGGCTCACAGCTGAAGAGGAATTTTGTTTCAGGATAGATCATACCTTGAGTTTCACTTATACCTAATTTAGATGATATTTAGATGAGACTTTGGACTTTGGACTTTAGACATTTAGAATTGATGCTGAAATGATTTAATGCTTTTCAAGTTGTTGGGATAAAACTAACGTATTTCACATGCAAGAAAGACATACATTTGAGGAGTCCAGGGGCAGAATACTTTGGGCTGAATTGTATACTCTCAAATTTCATATTTTGAAGCCCTAACCTGCAGTGTGATTGCATTTGGAGAAAGGGCCCATAAGAAGGTAATTAAGGTTATGTAGTCATAGGGCAAAGTCCAGATTCAATGGAATTAGGGTACTTTTAAGAAGAAACACAGTGCACTCACATTCTCTCTCTCTCTCTCTCTCTCTCTCTCTCTCTCTCTCTCTCTCTCTCTCTCTCTCTCCCTCTCTCTCTCTCTCTCTCTCCCTCTCTCTCTCTCCCTCTCTCTCTCTCTCTCTCTCTCTCTCCCTCTCTCTTCTCCTCGCACTCTCCTTGCCTCCCTCCCTCCATCTCTCTGTGCACAAAGAAAAAGGTCATGTGAGCATACTGCGAGATGGTGGCTGCCTACATATCAAAAGAGAGACCTGAGCATGAAACCTACCTTATTGGCACATTGATCTTGGACTTCCAAGCCTTCAGAACTGTGAGAAATAAATTCCTGTTGTTTAAGTCACTCAGTCTGTGATATTCTGTTATAGCAGCCTAAGCATAAATACATAAATACACTATGTAACTCACATTTTTGCAGAAATTTAAAGCTCTTTTTTTCATATTTAAGTTTTGTTCCAATATCAAAAGGAAAACTTAAGAATAAAGCAAATGTCATAAGCAGTACATATCTTACATATCTTCTGAGTGCTAACTATAGGTCAAGCAAATTAAACATGTGCATATAAGGTATATAAGGTTATCAGAATATCAGAGTCCTAGTTAATTCCAACATCCAATTATGTATAGTCATTTGGAGACTATGCCAAAATGTGCAGAAAAATCAGTGGGCCACGGGTTTTAAATGTTTGAACCTGTCACTACCTTCATCTTCCAGGGTCTTGACACATCTTTCTACCCCCTCATTTTCTCTTTGCCTCTGTAATTTCTTCCCATCATTTAGTCCTCAGCTTAAACATCACTTTCCCAAGAAAGCTCTCTTTACACTCAAACTGGGTTAGGTTAACCATTATATGTTTCCAAGGCACTCTTAATATCTCCACTGTAGTAATTTCAAACCCACTGTGTTTGTCTGGGTTCTCCAAGGAAACAGACCCAATAGAATAGATGGATAGATATAGATTAGCATTAAAAAGTTGCTAACGTGATTTTGGAGGCTAAGAATTCCCAAAATCTACAGTTAGTAAACTGAAGACCCAGGAGAACAAATGACCTGACTCCATTTTGGATTCAAATGCCTTCGAATGAAGAGAGTTGATAGGGTAGTTCCTGTCCAAAGGCCAGTACTCTCAAGAATCAGGGAGAGTTGAGATTTCAGTTTGAGTTAAAAAGCAGCAAAAAAATTAATGCTCCAGTTTGAAAGCAGTCAGGTAGGAGAAGTTTCTCTCATTCACAAGAGGGTCAGCCTTTTTGTTATATTCAGGTCTTCACTTGATTAAGTGAGACCCACTCACATTATAGAAGACAGTCTTCTCCACTCAGTTTGCAGATTCAATGTTAATTTCACCTGAAAACATCCTCACAGACCAGACACACCCAGAATAATATTTGACCATACAAGTGCATCTTGTGGTGGTTCAAATTGATACACAAAATTAACCATCATACTCACTTATTATTTTTAATAATAGCAACACCAGAATTGTGTCTGGCTTTCTTTTCTACTCTGCATTCCCCAGCGCTCAAAAACACTCATCACTCAGTAAATAATTTTTTATAGAATAACTGACTAAATACCAATTCAAAAGCAGTAACTCAATCTTTATATGAATAAAACATTTTTATGGCAATGATGAATATAGGAGTCCATATATCTTTCGCCTGAATCTCCTACGATTTACTCAGATTTTCTCATTGGATAATCTTGTCCATCTAGCAAAGCAAAGAATGTATGGATTCATTTCTATTTTTCATAATGATGCTTTCATCATCTCCACTATAAATTCAACAGAGATGGAATATCTTTTGCTTTATAATGTAATTCACATATTGCCTATTTAAGACTTTATTATGTTTACAAACACACACACACACACACACACGTATTTAATTTAAGAAAGTTCTTTCATTGATACCACATTACCCTCCAGATATATTCTTTGTTTGTTTTTTTTTTTAGAAAGCAGGATTTATTAAGAAGGCAGAAAAGCTCCCATAGTGGGAGGGGATCTGATGGAGGTTGCCCCAAATGTTTGCAATAAGATGGTCAGTGTAAATAACATTGCTGCCTTGATTTCATCACCTACCTCAGCACTCACTAGCCAGCCCTCATTTAACACTTGAGTTACCCATGCCTTTCCTGTCTCACAAAATCTAATGGCCAATCCTAAAGCCCCATCAAACTTGATGTTTCCATAGTACTGACACTATCGACTCCTCCATCCTTTGGAAATTCTCTTCCCTCCAGCTTCCATGCCATGACATTTCTTCCCATCTCTCTGCCTCTCCTCTTTCTAATTCCAGCTGTTGAAGGTTCACTTAGCTTTGGGCTAGGTCCTCTTCTCCAACTGTACTTCCTCAGCTAGTTTTGATCACCACCAATATGGAGATCACTCGCACATCTGTGTTTGCACTCAAATCTTTCCTCTGTGTTCCACACCACATACCTGACTATGACATTGCAGTTACAGTGCCAAAGACCACCTTCTGCCTCTTTTCCATCCTAGCCCTGATCAAGTGTTCTCAATCCCAATCATGATAACAGCATATCTGTCGTTGTATAAATTAGAATTCTAAGAATCTATGTTGACACCTCTCTCTCCATCACACCCTGTATCACAACCACCCTGTTGATGCTGCTTCTTCAATACCTCCTAATTTCCTCCACTTTTTTCTCTTTCACTCCCCATCCCTTTTCATTAACCCTCACCTGCAATAATCGATTATTTTTCCCCCAAATGCTCTTCAATCTATTACGCATACCGCAACTGGAGTGACCTTTTCAAAATGAAAGACTAATCATATATCCCCAATGCTTAAAAAACTTAAACAGCTTTCTTTCGTAGTCAAACACCAATTTTAATACATCGGTAAGACATGGCACAGTCTTACCTGCTGTCTTCCTAGGTTCTTCTTTGACTTATCCGTTTTATCTTCATCACCCAACTTCTGCTCCACTGCACTCTAGACATACTGGCCTTGTCTCATTTGCTCGAATGCTTCATACTTTTTCAGATGACATGGCCTTTACCACTCAGTGTAGAATGTCACCACCCCAACATATTCAGACATAGATTACCCCAGTTAGCAGACTGGTGTAAGCCTCAGTATGGTAATCCCCGACCCACTGGCTCTAGGTGCTTTGAAAGCATCATGAACCTTTCATTTGGATTAAATGTAATTGTATTTCTATATTCATTTTATCAATGCTCATTTCTTTTCCAGGAGACTGCAATGTCCATTAGAGTAATTACAATGTCTCTTTCATTCACAGTTATTCCCCAAATCCTACCTGGCACATTCATTAATAAATGATAAAGCCAATTGAACAAAAATTTATGGAATGTTGATTGTGTACAGATACCACAGGGGTCCTATAAAAATATGCTATAGACGACCCCTGCCCTCAAAAACTTACCTTTCCACTTAGGAGGTAAACATAAGTATAAATGAAAGTAAACACTACAGCGAGTAATTAACATCAAATGTTGTAGCATCAGAAGTCACAACATAATTTTAAAATAACATGTAGGCCGGGTGCGATGGCTCAAGCCTATAATCACAGCACTTTGGGAGGCCCAGGTGAAAGAATTTCCTGAGTCTGTGGGCTCGAGACCAGCCTGGGCAACATGGTGAGACCTCAGCTCTACAATAAATAAAAAAATAAAAAATAAAGCAATTAGCCTGGCAGGGTAGCATGCACCTGTAGTTCCGTCTACTTAGAAGGCTGAGGCAGAAGGATCACCTGAGCCCAGCAAGTCAAGGCTGTGGTGGCCGTGAGCGTGTCACTGAACTCCAGCCTGGGAGACAGAGTGAGACTCCAACTCAATACAATAAAATAGAATAAAATAAAATAAAATAACATGTAGCTGGGCGCAGTGGTTCACACCTATAATCCCAGCATTTTGGGAGGCAGAGGCAAGAGGATTGCCTGAGCCCAGAGGTTCAAGACTAGCCGGGACAACTTGGCGAGACCTCATCTCTGCAATAATTCAAGAAATTAGTGGGGTGTAGTGGCCCATGCCTGTAGTTCCAGCTACTTGGAAGGCTGAGGTGGGTGGATTGGCTGAGCCCAGCAGGTCGAGGCTGGGGTGGTCGTGAGTGTGCCACTGCACTCCAGCCTGGGTGACAGAGTGAGACTTCGACTCAAAAAAAAAAAAATTCTTGCAAAGCAATACAACAAGTAAGATGCTTACAGCTAGAATGGTCTGATGATGCCTTGCAAATAAAAATAGTTGGAAGCTGGGCTTTAAAAAATGGAAAAAGAGTTGAAAAGTCAAAACTGAAAAGACAGAAATTGCTGGGGAGAAGAATGAAATTAACAGCACTCCAGAGGCAGGCGGTCTCGGGGATGGAGATCAGTGGAGATGCCCTTTCGACAACCCTTATAGGGCTTCAGTGTTCTGCGGAAATAAATAGGGACTATAGTCCCAGAATTTGATAAATGCCAAACTGTGGGATGATAAGAATTTTAATAGCTGGGAAATCTGCAACTACGCCTTGCTATTGTATTTCTACAAAGTACTAGATATACTAGTGCTGTGTCACTGGAATGTGAAGAGAAAAGGTGTGAAAATCCAATGGACTGGTTGAAAACAAACTTTTGTTTTAACCAAAGTTGTAGTCTTATTGGACAGTTTCCCAATTTTCAATGAGATCGCTGGAATTATCAGCACATCAAACAGAATATGTGTCTTTTTCTTAGTAATAATAGCCGTTCTATATCTTCAGACTTCTACTTTTTCATGTTTAAAAGCACCCACAGAATCTTCTCATAAAGAAAACGAACCCAAAGATGGTTTGCCAACAATCCTTGGCAATTGGTCCCCAATTATGAAAGGTGTGTTTTCTTTTTCTTTTCTTTTTTTTTTTTGAGTCAGTCTCACTCTATCGCCCAGGCTGGAGTGCAGGGGCACGCTCCTGGACACCGCAGCCTCGACCCGCTGGACCCCAGCGATTCTTCCACCTCAGCCTTCCAAGTAGCCAGAACTACAGGTGCTCACCACCATGCCCGGCTAATTTTTTTATTGTAGAGATGAGGTCCCACCAAGTTGCCCAGGCTGGTCTCAAACCCACGGTCTCAGGCAATCCACTCACCTCGGCCTCCCAAAGCGCTGGGATTACAGGTTGAGCCACTGAGCCCAGCCAAAAGTTGTGTTTTCTTAAAAGAACAGAGGAGCAGTATTTGACAATACCGAAAGCAAACATATTACTTTACCTGTGAAATTATGTTTCTGCAGCAAAAGAATTAAGAAATTAATCATCTTTTTCATAGAATTTACTACATAAAAATACTAATGTAAATATCCATGCTATACTGATTTATAGCATTTCTGTGGAGTGCATTAATAAAAAATACAAACTGTCACCAGGTCTCCAAATCACAATTAGGCTGGGAAGGATGAAGTATTCAATAACAGACTTCTGTTTAATTTGATTTCTTATCAGACTAACACATCACATAGTTTTAAGAGTCAGATATTTTTACAAGGCTTATTTTGAAAAAGATTAGTTTCTCCTCCTCGTGCACCCATCATTCCTGCTTTTTGCTTCCAGAAGTATCTCTTAGTTGCCTAATTTCAGATTGACATCCAGTCAGGGAAGACGAGAATTTCACTTTCTCTCCTTCCTCTATTTGGGTCCCACCATATTCACACACAGTTTACATTCTCTGTACTCTTATTATAGGCATACTATAATGTTGTTTAGATTCACATTCAATGCTTATTTCAACCATGCAAAAACATTCACCCTTGACTCATGTGATGCACAGTGCTATTTTTGGTGCCATCTCCTTTTCTACACAACTTTCTGTTTTTCCTGGAGTTAGTAATTGTCTTATTTATAGCTTGCATAATTTTTAACAAGTATCACTTGTTTAACTCTGAGAACTCTGCCAATCTTGTAATCCTTTTCAATACATCGAAACACATTAGATTTTATATATATTTCATCTTTTCGCAGTATTCACTCATGGAGTCTTCTGATTCCAGTCTAAATGTAAACAACAGGCTGTGTGTGCATGGTGACTTGTGCCTGCAATCTCAGCACTTTGGGAGACCCAAGACAAAAGGATTGCTTGAACCCAGGAGTTCAAGACCAGCCTGGGCAATGTAGCATAATCTCATCTCTAAAAAAGTAAATAAATAAACTAACCAGGCATGGCTGTTGTCTCAACTACTGCGAGTTTGAGGCAGAAGAATTGCCTGAGCCCGGGAGGTCAAGGCTGTCTTAAGCTGTGATCCTGCCACTAACTCCAGCCTGGAGGAGTGTAAGAGCCCTGACTCAAATCAATAAATAAATGTAGAAAACAGCTCTCATCATAGATTCCCTCTCTTCATAATCTTGAGGAATTCTCTTTACTTATCTCTTCAGTTAAATCCAGTATTCACTAGACCCCTTGTCTTCCTCTCGCTTTTTTATTCATTCATTTTTTGCTGGAATATAGACTTCAGTAGTTTTTACAAAAGCATGCTTGAGAGTTGCATTTTTTAAAAATTCACTTCTTGCCTTTATTTATTCCACTTCTATATATTTGTATAGAATCCTAGTATAGAATGTATATTATTCCTTGAAATTTGTAAAATATTTCTCCATTTCTTGAAGATTCCATTGATGTGGTTGAGAAGTCCAGTGTCATCCTTATTTTTTGATCATTTTTATGAAATCTTGTTTCTCGAAAATAGTTGAATATTCTCTTTTTTTCCCACTGTTCTGAAGTTTCATGATGATTATCATAGTGTGGATCTTATTTTACTCATTATGTTTGGTACACAGCAAAATATTTCAATCTTATTGCATGTCCTTCAGTTCTGGGAAATACTTTTTATTTCTTTGATGATTATCTCTTATGTTTTCTCTTTCTGAACTGGTTCTTTAATTTGTTTTTCTTGCCTTTCTTGCATACATCTTAACTTTCTTTTGTTTTTTTGAGGGGAAATTTCCTCAGCTTTATCTTCCAAGTCATTTTTTTTTCTTTTGAATCGGAGTCTCACTCTGTCACCCAGGCTGGAGTGCAGTGGCATGCTCATGGCCACCACAACTTCGACCTGCTGGGTCCGGTGATCCTTCTGCCTCAGCCCTCTAAGTAGCTGGAACTACAAGCACACACCACCACACTGGGCTAATTTTTTGATTTATTGTAGCGATGAGGTCTCGCCAAGTTGTCCGGGCTTGTTTCAAATCTGTGGGCTCAGGCAATCCTCTCACCTCGGCCTCCGAAAGCGCTGGGATTATCGGCGTGAGCCACCGCACCCGGCCTCAAGTCGTTTTTAAAAACTCCGTTATGATATTTTAAATTTCCAAATGATACTTTTTGTTCTCCCAATATTAAATTATAACACCCCATGTCCTTATTTCATAAAGTCAATATCTTCTCATATCTCTCTCTCTATATGTTTAAAATCTTTATTTTCTTGCAGTCTAAATTTCCTCCAGAGGGCTTTTCCTCTCTTTGTATGATTTTGTCTTTAATTGTAGAGGATTTCTTTCATTACCTGGTGATTTCCTGGCTGTCTGCTCATAATGAAAATTAGACACTTTACAGCTGTTTGGAAGCTCTAAACCCATGGTAGTGATTCTCCATTGTTGAGTTCATTATAGAGTTGTCTGACCGGGCAATTAGGACACAGAACCCCAGTGTCATTATCTTTAGGTCTTTTTCCCTTGGGATCATCAGGTTCCCCGGAGAAAGATTTTTCCCAATATTCTAATTGGAAAGTAAGATTTTGCTGCCAGTATTCTGCGATGCAAGTGGTAAAACATATTTGAGAAACCCTCAACTTTCCATATGTAATCTTTGATTTAAAATCTGTATTTTCAACACAGTATTCCTTTTCTCAGCTGCACCTTTGCCTATAGTCCTTCCATTACGCCTTCAGAAAAGAAATTCCGGTCTTCTGCTAGGGTGGGATGGAACAGTTGCCTCGCTACACACAGTGATGAGATGGAGAAAGGTAACTAAATGCTTCAGATTTGGGTTTTCAACCAATTCTTTTTTAGCCCCAGTCTCAAATACTCATCCAGAAGTATTGTAGTAGCCACTTTTTTTTGTATCTTTTGTGGGTTCTGTGGGATAAATAGTCTTGTTAGAATTTATCACTATTGATTTCCAACGCAACATTCTGGAGTCGGCTAGCCAATTCCCATTCACCTATTGGCCGTCTAGCTTTTGAACTTGGCGGTTGTCTATTTCCTCTTCTTTTTGCTTTTCTGGCTCCATTATCTTTTACAGGCAGGGGAGAAGATGTAAATATGTGTGTCCAATCTGCCGTCTCTAGACCTCTTGTTAGCTTTTCACTCATCTGTATTAATGAGAGTATTAATGAACATTTTAGTGGCCTTGTGAGGGTGATGTGAGATGAAATCTGTTCAGCGCAAGCAATGGGTCTGGCATATTATTATAGGCACTCCATGAATATTTGCTGTGTCTTTCTTTTGAAGCAGCAGTGACAATCATCTCTCCCTCTAACGCTTTCTTCCTGGCTGTCCCATCTTTTCCCAATATCAGTTCTCCAAGGGCACACAAGCCGTTAATGTCAGACAGACTTCAGTTTTTTCCTTTCTTGCTTTTTTTTGGAACACATGTGTCATTTTCCTTCAGTCTACACACATACACGTAAACATGTTAGTATTCCTTTTGCAAAGTTTGGCTCCTCATTTTCTCCAACAAGTGAGTAAATGGTGACTACAAAAGATATTACACAAATGGTCCAAAGTACTTACCTGATCATCCATGAGAACAAATAACTAATTAAACAGGCAACAATGTCCACAGCTGGGCATGGATTAGCTGAAGTTGTCTTAAGTGACCCTCAGATTTTTCACACTTCTCCAGAAACTGAGGAGAAACTTACAAACTTTTTATGAGTCAGAGTTTCACTCTGTCTCCCAGGCTGGAAGTGGCACGCTCACGGCCACCCCGGTGTCAACCTGCTGGGCTCAGGTGACCCTTCTGCTTCAGCCTTTCAAGTAGCCGGAACTACAGGTGAGTGCCACCACACTTGGCTAAGTTTTTGATTTATTGTAGAGACGAGGTCTAGCCAAGTTGCCCAGACTGGTCTCGAACCCCTGAACTCAGGCAATCCTCTCGCCTCAGCCTCCCAAATTGCTGAGATTACAGGCTTGGTCACCACGTCCACCCTACATTTTTTTTTAAAGAAATGAGTCTCTGTCACCAAGGCTATAGTGCTATGGCATGATCATAGCTCACAGCAGCCTCAACCTCCTGGGCTCTGGTTTTCCTCCCGTGACCCCCGCTCCTAGATTCCCAAATACCTAAGACTACAAGCGTGAGCTACCACATTTCTTACTTTTTGTAGAGACGGAGTCTCAATTTATGAATTTGTTGCCCAGGCTGGACTCCAATTCCTGGCCTTCAGTGATCCTTCCGCCTTGGCCTCCCTAGGTGCTGAGATCACAGGTGTGCACCTCTACACTCAGCTGAATATAACTATCTGTAAGCGGATCACATCCCACAAGATAACGTGCTTCATTTTTACTCCCATACTGTGGTCAGCATGATGGTGCCACACAGACTGGGTAAGCTTTGCAAAACTGATCCCTCAGTCTCACCCTCAGAAATCCTGATTTTATAGGATATTCCTGCAGGAGTGCAGGAAACCAGATTTTCATATTAAATGCTGTCAAGTGATTTGAGGTTTAGAAGCCATTCTAGCAGAACACATGCCTTCTAGAAAGAGCAGAAACATAGGAATATTTTTCTAGTGGATCAGCAGAACACCCCAAGAAAAGTTTTTGGAAGCTTCTATCACAGCATCCTGCTTCGGTGACTCCAAAAGATTATTTGAGTGAATTTTCTCCTCAATTTTAAAACTCTGATCACGTTCTCTCATCCTGGATGAGTGAGCCGAAGCAGGAGCTGAAGCAGCGAGGCAGACACTCGAGGCCACTGAGCATGACGGTATTCCACGGCAGCGTTTCCAGCAGAGACAAACGCCATGTGCTCTCAACACGCTGATAAATGAGATGGCAGCTTTGTGGCGGCCACCTGGAAATTAACAGAGAGTGTTAACTGCTGGAGCTGCTTCTTGGATGGGACACATTGGCCTTCCATGAAAGTTACCATCCTCTAGAGATTGCAGCTCACCAAACTTTTACATCATTATCTTGTTGAAATCACATTTCTTAAAGTGCTCGAGAGGCAATGAAGAAATTGATGACCTCCTCCCTTGCAAAAGGAAGGAATTTTACCCGAACAAGAGAGTAGAGGGAAGTTTGGATCATTTTACAAACACTGGTGTTTTTTTGTTGTTTTTTGTTTTTTCTTATGAATTCAATTCTCTTTTACATTCTTGTGAATTTAGCATAAGGTCCATATGGTGTATTTACAGATGTTAAGCTCTAAATGAATGCTTCAAATAGAATCACAGAGTTTTATTGCCAAAAAGAAGTAAGGATTATGCTATCTACGACGAAATCCTCACTTTATTGGCAAATAAACTGAGGCTTAGGAAACCTAAATGTTTTATCTGTGGTCATATATCTAGTGGGTGACATCAGAACCCGCTCCTAAAGTCTGGAGAAATTTTACTTCCACCACGCCACTTTACCCAAAAGGTGCTCTCAAAAACCACAGGTGTCCTAAAAGATGTCCCTAAGTGTTTGCCGGGTGGGGGGAAGGGAAGATAAAGAGGTCTGAGTATAGTGTACATATTGAGTTTTTACAAAAGGTAAGTGGGGACAGTCTTTCCTATTTTTCGACCCTGTGCAATTCTATTCAATTTCTAGGGGCCCAGAGAGCATGTTGGGAAGTCACTTCTCTATCCTTTGTGACTGAATTCTGCCTGTGTTTCTATGTAGCTGTCCTCAAGGGGTATATCTGCTAAATCATGTTGACTTGGTGTAGGCATTTTGCTTATTACTATTTGGACAGTAACATCCAAAATTTTACTAGTGAATAGACAAGATACCACACTAGGTTTCAAAAGATACAGCACGCTGCCCCATAGAGTTGTAGCAAGACAAGTTCCTTGGGGGAACATTTCTGTAGTTTCCATTTCTGTGCTGTGTTTTCTGTTGCAAATCTACAGGGGCTGCTACATTTGTGTATGAGACCAGGGACGATACACTTACGTTATTGAACCATTTTGGAAACTCTTGACCTTGATCTATACAGAATATTTCTACACTTGCTTTAACTGTGCTATTATTACTCCCGTTTCTCCTGTTTCTATTTTCCCTTTAATGTGCTTTGAGTTCCTCACATGAAAGGACTATCAGAAGTACAAAGTGTTGTATTATTACTACAAGCATAAGACCTTATCTCTTCAGTTCATCAGTGAAACTTTTGTCCATTGACTAAGAGTGGTCTAAAGTTTTTGAAGTATGCTACCAACATATTTCTGAGAACTTATAAAAATTTTGAAGGACACGTATAGAATTGCGTGATTTCTTTTGAATGTTCAAATGCTGTGTCTAGAATTACATGTTTAGTTCCTCTAAAGACACTTTGAAGGTAACTTTTCCTCCTTTTTGTCCAGAGATGGACACGAATAATTATGTCCATCAGTCTTCTTCCTTAACAGTAGTTTGAAAAATGATAAAAGTTTCTTATTTCAAAGCTGTTGACTATCTAGTTCAAGCTGCCATCAGATTAGAAGGTCATTAACAAAGAGAACTGGAGAGAAAGATCTGTAAGTATTTGCTTACTTTGCTCCTTCTCATATTTTATTGTCAAGAATAGACTGGTTAGAGCCCTTGAGCTAGAAAAATTATCTGAGGAGTGTCTGTCTATGAAGGCCACATCACTCTAAAAAAAAAATCCAGCCTACATTGGGAATGGGCAGTGCCTCTTTTCTCAGCCTGCAAACTCTCAAACATAGAACTTAACTGTTCCCCTTTGTATTTCTATTTCCCACCCAAGTACCACAAAAAATTCCGATCTCCTAGGTAAGAAGCTTTATAAATAAGTTGCTCTTCCTTTTCCTCATTACCACCAGTTCCTAGTCTCTGATCACTGCATATTTCCTACAAGATTTCTCTCTTATACACTTTTCCTGTGTATCTCTAGGCACTTGCACGGCTTCCTATCTCACACCTGGGTTATTGCTGATTCTCCTATCTGATCTTTCTTTGCAAATTTCAGTTTATTTTGTCTTCCAACCCAGGCTGCAGATTTCCTAAGGGCAGTCACAGTCTTATGCTTCCTTTGTATACCCAAACATGGGACTGAGAACATCGCTGGAGCTCAAAAATACTTGCTGATTTTGATTCATTAAAGAGCAGAGACAGAAGACATTTCTTTTTCTTTCTTTCTTTTTTTTTTTTTTTTTGATATCTTATTGAGTTTTTTTATTGGTCAAGACAGAAAACATTTCAAATGAAGCACACTAGAGGAGAGCGTCTTACTCTTTGAATCCAATTACAGAAATTCTAGATTTTACATTTTCTAATGAGTACAATGGCACCAATCTCTGGCAGGAGATGGACAAAAGTGATGCGATGATATGAAAGTGAGGACCCTTAGAATTAGAACAGGTTAAGGTGGTAGAAAAAGAAAATTTGTAATGATTGTATTATATTTTCCTCTGTAGCTCAAGGTTGCCTTGAACTTTTCTGTTATCTTATATCCACATTTCATTAGAAGAAACTTTTCATGTAAAAGAAAGAAGAATGTAAGCGATTTCAGTTAGAATATTGACCCTGATTATTTTCCCTGGGAGACTGGCCAAAAAGCAGATTCTCAAGACCTCTCAGGAAGTCTCATGAGCAGGACAGTTTTACAGTAGCCACGGTGGTCAGGAAACTGAGAAGAATATCCTGGCCCTTGTGCTCTTTTCCAGATGCAGTAAATGGGGTCAGGTGACCTCACTTGAGGTTAGGGCGGGAGGGGATAATAGAAGAAGACATGTGTAAGCACAGAGATAACATTTCAACTAAAATGTAACATCGCGCTGCAGCATCATGCTATAACCATCTGCTATTACACACATTGAGTTTGGAAACCCAGACCCTGTACTTAGCTCTCTCTCACCAATGGGGTGTGTGAGCCTGTATCATTTCTCCCCTCTGATCCTGAGCGTCTCACCTGTGCAATAGATAGTGCTAATGACACTGGCCTGAGAGGAATGAAGTGAGGCAGAATCAAGAACGATTTTCACCAAGTAACGAACTCTTTATTGACAGACTGATAGGCAGACTAATTGTTTCTCATATATGGCAAAATCGCCTGCAATAGAAACACTTTGTACGACTCCAGATGTGGAAAGGGGAACATTCCAGACACATCATGGCTATGGAAGCACGTGGGGGTCCGGAGCTTCCTGTTTGGCAGATGCTCACAGAGCAGGAGCAACAATTCTATGACCCAGAAGCAGCCTTAATCTTCATTGCCTTTATTTTCTTCATCCAGAATCAACATTCATGGCTCTGCCATGTGGCAGGCCTCTGCGATTATAGTGTCTATTGAAAAAGACTGGATACGCAAAATGGCAACAAACAGAAGGATTGGAAGGGTAAGGCCAAGAGACACACAAAATCAAGTCTATCCATCTAACATAGGAGCAGGCAAGCATAATCTAGAAACCAGAAATGCATACACTGTTTATGATCACAAGTGATAAGACATACACAGAACTAAGGATGTTGGAGGATGGACAGCCTTCACATCTGTGACTTTTATTAGACAAAGGAAGAAGGGATTTCATGCTCCCCTGTCTTCTACCCAAAGACTGTATGTGGTAGAGGAAGTCATTTTTTTTTTAAGTTTCAAATTTCAAAGCTTTCTGCTTGCTTTTTATGCTGATAAGTTGGGAGACTCAGGGTAGAGCCTTTTCTTTACTTTATCCTACTTACTAATTTATTTCTTTAGGAAATAACATGAAAATCCTTTTTGGTTGTGAAAGATGAAATTGGCATGGTCTGAAAGTTATTATTTGTCTGCAAGGAAGAGATGTTTGTGACTTTTCTTTTGGCAGCTCCAGAAAGAAGTTGAAAGGCCCCAGAGAAGCAGAGCGATGGGAGACATGGCACCTTAAAGGGGGGAAGAATGAATTCCAGAAAGTGGAAGCTATGAAATGAGGGAAGGAAATAATAAAAATCCCTTTGTTTCACATGCTTAACCTCCCATTTCTTTTTTGTCTGTTAATCTCTCCTTCAAAGCACATGGCCTTAGAGAAGTCTAATGGGAAGATGCTCTGACCATCTCCACTTCTTCCTATAACACACTCATGCTCACGGGCACACACACATGCCACACTAACAAATACCAGAGCATCAAGTAAGTGATGCAAACTGTAATCTGACATGTATTTATCATCATACTTCAGTCCTAGCAACTAATTCATATTCAGATCCTTCAGCTGTCTCCCTTCCCAAATATTTTTGTTAATGGTTACATATATTTCTCAAACAAGACTCCAACCTAAGTGGCCCATGATACCTTATTGTTCCACGGCAGCTTAGTAAGTCATCAGAGGATGACCTCTTCACCCATGAATATTCTGTTCCCTGCAACATTTTTCTTTAATAGTTTTCATCCCCGTTGATGGTTCTTGGTGGGTGTTTCAAATTATTTAGCTCCAGTTTTATTTTTTAATTTAACTTTTACTTTTTTCTCAGTTCTAGTCAAAAGTCTGGGCAAAATATATTTGTCTAATAAAGCATGTGGATTTTTCCTTGAAAAATAGCTCTACCAGACTTTATGTGAGTCATCAGAAAGCTCCTATCTCATATAATTTTTTTAAACTTTGATCTTGTCTATTCAAGAAAATATCTCAACATCCTATTAGAAAACATTCTATTTTCTTGGGATGCCAAAAAATTGAATTTCAGCTTTATTTGCCAATTGAAGAACCAGGATGGCATACCTAAATTTCCTTTCAAAGATCTCTAAGACACAAGGATTCTATTTCTGCATGAACGTCTCAGTGAAGTCTTTGGCAGTTCAGAGCACAGAGGAAAATGTGAAGACACTTGAGTCCAACATCCTTTAGCATAGGCATGTCCATCAAAATCAAAACAAAAGAAAAATCTTCATAATTTTAACATTTGGTTAAAGAAAATCTCAGATGAAGAACACAATGTCTAACTTATCTAATAATTATTAGACCATGAATATAAAAACTCCAATTCATGAATTCTTGTGCTCAAGAACTCATTAAATAAAATGATTTTAATAGAAACAATATTCCTTTTTGTGTGTAACTTCTTTCCTCGAAGCAATGCTCTGGTTTGTCATCTTTAACACGCATGGCAAAGGTGTAATTTTCATAAAGAGCACAATTCCTCATATGGAACATTGAATGAGGTCTGTGAAAATGTATATTACCCCACGGTTACACATGTATCCTTCCAATGGGTCTTCCTGCCTCCGTCTGTTTTTTTTTTTTTGAGTTGGAGTCTCACTCTGTCGCCCAGACCGGAGTGCAGTGGCCGCTCCCGGCCACCGCAGCCTCGACCTGCTGGGCTCCGGCGATCCTTCCGCCTCAGCCTTCCGAGTAGCCCAGCTAATTTTTTGATTGATTGTAGAGATGAGGTCT
>CAUYQG010289247.1:0-25446 GCA_963574415.1 Tarsius wallacei
AGCACAATTATTTTAAAGGAGAAGAAGGCCAGGTGCAGTGGTTCATGCCTGTAATCCCAACACTTTGGGAGGCCAAGGTGGGTGCATTGCTTGAGCCCAGGAGTTCAAGACCAGCCTGGGAAGCCTAGTGAGACCTTGTCACTTCAAAAGACTAAAAAAAATAAGCCAAACATAGTGGTACGTGCCTGTAGTCCCAGCTACTTGGGAGGCTGAGGTAGGAGGATCACCTGAGCTGAGGACATCGAGGCTATGGTGATCAAGCCAATGCACTCTAGCCTGGGTGACAGAGTGAGACTCCAACTCAAAAAGTAAAGATAAAAGAGAAGAAGCATGAAGATCCTCACGTGGACTTTCAGCATCACAGTGGGCAAGGCTGGAATTGGGGTCTCTTCCTCAGAGACCAACCAGGACCACAGGGAGCCCCTTCAGCTGCTGATCCTGAGACCAGGACATCCACGAGGAAAGACACCTTATGAAAAATCACTGGAGTTCATAGGAATGCTAGCTCCGCCTGACCCTTGAATGGTGAGGGAAGCTGCCTAGCCAAGGAAAATAGCATCAAACCTGTTTGGACTGGAGAGAAACCAAGAAGGCCAAGGGGATCATAGCCTGGCCAAGGCCAGACGGATTCAAAGTGGAGATGAAAATGTTCGTGTCATCAGCCACCAAGCTATAAAGCGACCAAGCAGAGGGATGCCGAGACAGGTGTCCTCTCTCCCTGGGTGACTGTCTGTGATTGCTGAGGGCACAGAGTACAGCATAGTTGTGCTTCTTGTTAGGCTTCCTACAAGGGGCAGCCTCCGCACCCCCATGGGCACTGGCAATACCTGCTGAGTCCAGAGACCATCACTCTCAAATGCCAAGCAGGAAGGTTGGCAAGGCCAAGGGCGAGTTTGGATGCCCTGTCCTCTGTCTATTACCTTGAAACTTAGTGGTATACAACAGCCATGCATTATGCTTCTGGATTCTATGTTAGGAATTTGGGCAAGGTGCCATAGGTTTGGTTTGTCTCTGTTCCACAATGTCTGAGACCTCAGACTTGAGGCGAGGGTGACTGAGTGGCCAGCACTGGAGTCATCTAGAGGCTATTCTCTCTCATGCTCCTGGCTGCTGCCTAGGACCTAGCTGGTGCTGACAGCTTCCCCATGTAGTCTGGACTTCCTCACAAAATGGCTGCTAGGTTCATCTCACGAGGGAAGGACCCAAACGGAAGCTGTATTTCTTCTCAGGACCTAGCCTTGGAAGTCGTGCAGTGGAAGTTCCTAGCATCGGGAAGTCATGCAGTGTCACTTCTTCCACAATCAGGTCATTAGAGGTGACTCACCAGAGTCAACCTGGGGTGGGGGTGGGGGGAAGAGATGGCTGGGGCGTGGGTATGCTGCCCTTCTAGTCCTCTTGTGTTGCCTGTTTCTAGAAACAATCTCTGGGTGTGAAGCTGCTATGAGTTTTCTGGCTGGAGAAGAGGCTAGTGATCCAGGTGACGGTCTTGGGACATTGGGGGCTGAGGCACTTCCTGCCTTGGGTTGCTCAGAGACACCAATGATCAACCAGTCACGGGTCACCCTACTGCTGCTGAATGGAATTGCCCCCTCAGAGAGAAAAGTCAGTTGTGAACAGCCTTCTCAGCCTGAATCTTAGCCTTCCCAGAATGAGTCTTGGCAAGTCTTATAAACACCTGCCAATCCTTTGAGTCCAGACTTAGTCCTGTTTTCATCCATCTGGGGTGGGGACTGAGGGCTGGCGGGGAGGCACCAAGGAGAGAGGCAGGAGCTGCCCAGTGGGGCAAGTCAGGGAAGGCTTCATTGAGGAGGAGACACCTGTGCTGCTTCCTTAAAGATGAATTAGCAGACAAGAGAGGTAAGGACATTCTAGAAGCATGGGCTAACATCTAGGTCTCAGGGAAGATCAGAAAAATAGGACTGGAAAGCAGGTTGGGAGCTGACCGTTAAGAGCTCTGTGTGCCATGCAGAGTTGGAGTCAAGGTCACGGTTGCTGGAGAAGGTAGAGAGACAGTCAGTTGCAAGGTAGACTATCTCAGGGTGACAGTTTTATGGGTACTCACAACCTTGGTGAATTTGCTAGAGCCCAGGACCCTTGAGCCCTGCAGATCCAGAAATGACATGCTCAGACTCTTGCTAACTAAATTCAGATCTCATGAATGCATAAACCAAAGAGCCAGGTTATTCATTTACAGGGGTGAGGAGCATCCCTTTCCAGTGGCAGGAATGTTGGGACATCATCCAGGATGCCCCCATCTGGCTACAGGGTCCTGGGGTGGAGGGCATGGTTGGTTGTCTGAAGGTTGCTGGGGGAGTGTGAATTAAAGCCAAAGGGGGCAGAGATTACTGAGGGGTATTTCCTGGACTCCAGGTGTTGTCAGGTGCAGTCAAGGCAGATAGCCCCCCAGTGACAGAACTCCAGGCCCCCCTCTCCTGGCCACTGGGGGACACACCTGGTTTTTTTTACTCCCTGCTTGTCACATTCCTTTATTATGCCAGTATCACAGAGGCAGGCTGACTGTTCCCAGGGCCTGGAAAGCGGGCTGTCTCCTCTGATTATGTGTTGATTGAGTTCATCAACCCTCAGTCTCCTCGAGGGCCCCTCTCTGCTTTCAAAACAATTATTGTCAGGGCTGTACATAATCAGGTTGGCATTTTATGCAGATAACTGGGGCCGCAGAGAGGCGGCTGGAGGAGAGGGAGAGAGGCTGGTGGCCAGAGACCCACCTCTTTGCTGCCACTTTGCGCTGAGAATGAGGCATGACCTGGAGGGAGAGGTGGGGACTGCCCATGAGGGCAGTGAAGCCCTTCTCTGCCTGGGAGGAGACCCCATGAGAGTGAACCCTAGACCAGAGAGTGCCCAGCCCTGGCAGGAGCTGGAACCCTCTTGGGAAGGCAGGGCTGGGAAGGAGTGAAGCCAGCTTTGTTTCTCTCTGGCACTCAGTCTCCTCCTGGGATTCAGGTCCAGATTCAGTTCCTGGGAAACTGGCGAGGCCTTGGCTTCCTGCCTGTGACCAGAGGTTTTTTCCCGAAGTCACACGGGGGACTTTAGACTGGCCTGAGCCAGGCTCCCCTGCCCTGCTTCCAGGCATGCAGGGCCTGGGGGGTTTGCAGCAAGCAAAGGCCTGTGGGTCCTGAGCGGATAGAGGGGCACTGCGAGGGAGCTGCCCCTGCCAAGGCACCTCCTGACCCAGCCTCCACTTGTCTGACAAGAGGAGAGGGCCGTTATGGCTCCCTGTTGATGGGTGGAGCACCAGCTGAGGTAGGCCACGCCCCTGAGTAGATGGAAGAAGACTGGGTGAAGTCAGGGGATCTCGCTGTCATGATTTGAGCCTCTTCCTGTGTCGGGGATCCTGTCCCCCACTTCTGTAACTGCTCTTCTTACGGTGGGACACTCAACCTGGGGCATCTTCCTGGATCCTGGTCCCTGGTTGCTATCTGACCTAGTGGAAGAGCCAGCTCTCTGGGTTCATATTCCAGCTCTACCACTCACAAGTTACTTAGCCTTATCTGTGCCTCAGTTTCCCCATCTGCAAAATAGGAAGGAATAATGACAGTCCTCTTTGAGAACTCAGGGGGTTGTTCTGAAGATTCCGTGAATGATGCTCAGGACGTAGGCCAGCTCTAGCATATAGGATGCGTGACACATGTTGCCGTCATGACTGTGACTTTTGCATTGCAGTCCCTCTCCTTATACAGAATCCAGACACCTTTTCTCCAAGTACAGAAGCTGCACCTGCACACAGAGCCCCTAAAATATAGACAGGAATCTAGGGTAGCTAAGGCAGGGGCAACCCTTCTCCGCCTCTTCCCTGGAATGGTCTTTTGCTCCTGGCTGAGGCTAAGATCAGGAGCGGGCTCTCCAGTCCTTGTTGGCTTAAGTTCCTGGATGCCTTGGAGGCATATGTAGCAGGTGGATTTGGAGAACAGACCCAGGCCCCCCAGCCCCTCCTCCTCATCCTTCTGCCCAAGGCCAACCCCCGTCTCTGTCTTCCAAGAAACATACCTGTTGAACTGTCCCCTGTTGATAAATAAAATACAAGATGCCCTGTGTGTAACACTGAGTAGTTTTTAGTATGAGTCTGTCCTATGCAGTAATTGATGCATTATTCATTGTTTATCTGAAATTCAGCTTTCTCCAGGCATCTTATAATTTTATTTACTAAATCTGGCAATCCTACTTTAAGGCCCCCAAGCTAAGGGGTCCCATGCAGCCCAGAGCAAGGAGATATTGAGGAGAGGCCAGGACTGGGTCCTTCCTTATACTGGGAGACCTGGAAGGGCTGCAGGATGGGGTGCCACGACATTGTTTTTGTTGTTGTTGTTTTCGAGTCAGAGTCTCACTCCTCTGCGCAGGCTGGAGTGCAGTGGCACGCTCATGGCCACCCCAGCGTCGAACCACTGGGCTCAGGCCATCCTTCCGCCTCAGCCTTCCAAGTAGCCGGAACTACAGGCACGCACTACCACACCTGGCTAATTTTTTTGTGATTTATTGTAGAGGTGAGGTCTTACCAAGTTGCCCAGGCTGTTCTTGAACCCATGGGCTCAGGCATTCCCCTCACCTCGGCCTCCCAAAGTTCTGGGATTACGGGCTTGAGCCACCGCTCCTGGCCAGTGTCATGTCATTGTTGATGTTTTGGGGCCTGACATTCCCATCAGCTTTCTGAGCTCCTGTATATGGAGTGCTAACTATGTACTAGGGGTGTTTAGAGAACAGGCCCAGGCCAGGCCCAATGCTCCACCTGCACTGCATGCTTCCAGAATGCGGAGTCGGGACTGTGCAGAATGAGGGGGTGGGAAAGTGTTGGGTGAGCGGGCAGAGAGGGCTCTCTCCGGCGCGTTTCACCCAGGCAGGATGGCAGGCACTCAGCTGATTAGAAATGACTCGGGAACAGAAAGCATCTCTTCTGGAATTAAATATGGGTGTAAGCTCTCCAGAGGAAACTACACTCAGTCTGAAAGAATGTGTGGGAAGGTTCTGTGAGTGTGGGGCTGGCTGTCTGCGGCCTGGCAGTGGGACAGAATCCCTGGAAGAGGGAATAAGCTTTTCAGGGGCTGATGAAGAGAGGAGGCTTCCAGAGGAGCCCCAGATCTGGGGGCTGTTTATATTGGAGGGGAGGGAGTGGTTAGGAGGAGAGAGAGATGCCAGGGCTACTTCCCAAATGATCTGGGCACTAAGGGGTTAGGAGGGGCCATATCTTGATGTGCAGCCCAGCTGAGGGTGCAGTCTCCTTTTGCCTGGGCTGCGTGACTTGAGAGGAAAGAGCTGGCGTGAGCAGCCCCAGGTGACCAGACTTTTGCAGACACTGGCACTGCACGATAATAATAGCTGGCATCGATCAAGTGCTGGCTCCTGCCTGGATTTTTCCATAGGGCAGATCTCTGCAGCGTGGGTCAGGCCAGAACCCCTCGGTGCGGTTTGGGGCCCCTGCCGCCCTGAGCTGGCTGGAAGTTTCCAGAGCAGCATCCAGGAAAGACTGGGGGCGCCCTGCTGTGTTCCAGGCAAATGTGCATCCTTCAGGCTCCTGTGATTGGCCGGGTGCTAAGGTCAAAAATGGATACCCAGGAATGGGGAAAACCTGACTTGGAAATCCCGTAGAATAAAGGGGAAGCCGCCTCCACTCTTCTTGGGTGCTGTTCCTAACCCTCCTTGTGGACCCTGCCTTCCCACAGCAGACGGAGCCGGTAGCCCCGCCCCCGCCTCCCTGAGAGCTCCAGACCTCCCTGCTTTCTCACACTGCCACTTCCTACCCCCCTGGCTGGGCCCTAGTCCAGCCCACCTGATCCCCAGGGGCTGCCCTTGTCGCCATAGACCACATGGAACTTGGTTAGGGTCACATGGAACTTGACTTGAATGAAGCCCTGCCTCTTCTTACACATGATCTTGGCAAACAACTGTATCTTGCTCCCTCAGTTTCCCCATCTGTAAACTGGGGCTTCTCTTGCTCACTTTGGAAGACAGGATGGTGTGAGGATGAGATGAGGGATAGGTATCCAGGGGCCTAGCCCCCAGGGGTGAATGGATTGCGTTGATTTTTTTTATTGCCCCTTGCAAGCCTGCTTGTCTTTCTTGGTAGGTAGCTCGTCCTGGGCCCTCCTGTAGTTCTGTGTGACTCTCCTCCTCTCTATCGCCTTCCCCCAGAAGCAGAGGGCTCTGGGATGAAGCAGGAGGTTATCTTATGATGATGGGCAAGCTGATGTTCTGGGCCTTTTCAGTAGAAAGAGTATTCATTCGTAGAAGAGAGCCATTGGCCCACACGTCAGCTCCGGAGAGGGCATCCTTTAAACTCCTGCTGTGATTTCAGCACTGCAGATCGGGATGCACTCTAGGCATTAGGTGGGTAGGACCACCAAGCCCTGTGCACATATGCTTTCTTTCAATTTGTCCAATAACCTCAGGAGGTTCCCCATTTTACAGATAAGGAAACCAAGGCACAGAGAAGCTGGGTAGTTTTCCCAAGATCACCCAGCTTATAAGTGAATCAGTATTCCAGCCCAGGCATGGGCCCCAAAGCCTGTGTCTCAGCCCCCACGTGGCTCCAGAGACTCTTGAGCCGTGCTGTCTTGATGTGTGACCCAGCATTGTGGTGAGCACAGCAACAGAATCTGTGGAGGGAAGTGGAGGGGGCTTCGTGGAGGAGGGGGTGCACCCAGACTTTCCTGATGTTGCCCCTGCAAGTCCTGCATCCCAGAAGGCTCCTAGTCCTGGGAGCAACAGGATCTTGGTCACTCCACCCCCATAGGCAACTCTTCTCCCAAGGACCATCTCTGCTCAGAAGGTTGCCGGGGGCCAAGCTGCCTCCCAGCCCAAGGGTCCGGGGACAGACCCACATCCAGAAGAGGATATTCATTCATCTTGAAGATTGTCTTATTCACTCACACTGGGAGCACTTGGGGCCTGGCACCACCATCTTGCCCCCAGGACCAGGAAATAGCTATCCACAGTCAATGTGTCCTATCCAAACTCGAGTGACCAGAGTGCATGCAGGGATGGGGGTGCCCAAGCTTAGCTCAGCCTGGAAACCCTGTTCTTGTCACTGGGGTCCCATATCCTTCAGAATGTGCCAGTTCCTCCCTCCCCCTGACCCCCCCTGCACCCCTCAGCAAGGAGATGCTGCAGACTTAGGAGCAGAGGCTGACCGTGTGAGGAGGATCCCAAACAGAGGAGGCTGGGCTACTGGCTTATCTGGGTGAGGGGAGTGTGTGGGTTTGCTAGGGCTGCTGTAACAAAAAGTATCCAAACTAAGTGACTTGACAGAAATATATTCCCTCACAGTCCTGGAGGCTGGAAGTCCAAAACTGAGGTGTAAGCAGGGTAGTTTCTTCTGCGAATTTCTTTCAAGGGAAGGATGTTTTCCAGGCCTCTCTTCTTTACTCAGAGCTGGCATCCTCCTTCATGTCTCTTCACATCATCTTCCCTCTCTGCACGTCTGTCTCTGTGTCCAAATGTCCTCTTTCACAAAGATAACCGCCATATTGGAGATGGATGCACCCTGATGACCTCATCTTAACTAACTGCATCTGCAATGATCCTCTCTCCAAATAAGGTCCCAAACTGAGGTACTGGGGGTTAGAACTTCATCACACAAACTTCAGGGGACACAACTTTGCACTAAAGCATTTGGAGGCAGTAGGGTATTGTGAACAAGTAAGTGCTGTAATGATCTTGCGTTTAACACTTAGCTTTTCCTCCATCGATGCTGTTGGGCTCTGAGGCTGTTTTCTCATCTGCAAAATGGAGCTTGAATCAGTTCATCTGTTCATCTATTCATTGCTTCTTTTGTTCTTTCAGTGAATTGGCAGCTGTGAGTCAAGCACACACTGGAGAAATATGAGTCAGAAGTGGCTGTGGTTTGAATGTTTGTCTCCTCCAAAGTTCATGTTGAAATTTAATTGCCATTCTAATAGTATTCAGAGGTGGGGCCTTTAAGAGGTGATTATGTCATGAAGGCTCAACTCTCATAAATGGATTAATGCCATTATTGTAAGAGTGTGTTCATTATAATAGGGAAAGTTTGATCCCCTTTTCTGTGCCCTCTTTTGTTGTCCTTCCACCTACTGCCATCTGATAATGAACAAGAAGGTCCTCACCAGATGCCAGTCCCTCGTTCTTGGGCTTCCCAGCCTCCAGAATTGTGTGCCAGTAAATTTCTGTTCACTATAAATTACCCAATCTCAGGTATTCTTTTACAGCAACACAAAATGGATTAAGACAGTTACTGACCTTACAGGGTGGTGGTGAGGATTATAGAGGTCCAGTTAAAGCCTGAAGAGTGTGCAGGCAAACAGTAGGTGCTCTCTTAAGTGTCCACTCCTGTCCTCTCTTCCTCCAGCTGCATTGTGCAAAACTCTGAGGGCAAGTTGGGCCTCCATTCCACATGCAGTTGACCCTCACTTCTTGCCCCAAAGATGTTCTTTCCAGAGCCAGGGGCTTGAGAGGAGTGTGGGGAAGACCCCCATCCCTGGAGGGGTCCTTCCTGGGCGGCCTCCTCCTTTGAGCCTGGATGTCTGACATTCCTGAGGAGTGTGGGAAAGCCAAGCGCCCAGCCAGTGGGAGGAATGGGTACAGCTGCAGAGGTATCCCCAAGAGGTGGTGCACCCATGGGCCCCACACAGATGCCCCCTCAGAAAGCCTCACAGGGATTCACTTATCCCCTCTCCAAGTTTCAGCTACTGCTTCCTCGAAGCCTCCCTCCTCTGATAACTCTGAATTGGAAAATCAAAGCCTCAGAATGGCTTCTTTGCCATTTTCCACTATTTCATGATAGTGTTGAGGCAGCCGGGGTGGTTTTCAGTCCAACATCCCTGCCAGATTTCGGCTGTGCTCCCGGCCGGTCACCCCACCTCAGCCAGCTTCTGAGCTTTCTAAATATAGCTCCTTCCTTGGACAACAAAGACACGGTCCTCTGGAGGGCTGCAGTCCCGATGGCCAGCTTCTGGGCTGCCTGTCAGATTTCCCCACCAGGAGGGGTGGGAGGAGTGGGGACAGACTGGGAGTGGCCAGGACTGGAGAGGAGCCGCTGAAGCCCATGCAGCAGCCAGAGTGACATTCAGATCCAGACGCCCAGGAGCTAGGACCTGAGTCTTCTGACTGGGAATGCATGGGGCCTGGTGCCCTCTCCCAGGCAGCCTCTGCTAAGCTGTGACTGAGGGAAAAGAGAGAAGAATAATGATCTCCCCAGGAGGAAATGGAAAGAGCCTGCCTTCAGGGACACTCGATTCCACTTCAGTCATGCTGGGTGACTCTGGGCAGAATATTTGCCTTCAGTCTCCATTTCCACATCTGTGAAGTGGGGACAAGAACCATGTCAAAGAGATTAGAGAGAGCTTGTGCTGGGTGGTGGGTCCCAGTGGCCCTGCCATGCCAGGGCTCCATGTCTGGACGTGCTGGATTGCTGGCATCGCTTCTGAAGGGCAGGTGCTCAGCAGGGCATCTCATCCTCATGTGGGACAGTGCTGAAGTGGGGGCTGCATCCTGCCCTCGGTGTGCATCTTCAGTTCGGCCTGGTGTCGAATGGAGGCCCGCCTCCAGTCCCAGGAAGCGCTGTGAAGTACTCACTCTTCATAAAACAAATCCCCGAACCCAGAGCCTCCACGACCTTTAGATGGGGAAGCAGTCAAGCTTCTCTCTCCCATCCCAGCCCTCTTCCTTCAGATCTCAGCCCTCAGCCGTTCAGGGTCCAGTGGACACTGAGGCTCCTTTAACACCCTGACCCACATGTGGACATAACCCTTGAGCGCAGGTAAGAGCAACTGGGATCACTGAAAAGAATGAAACTTGGATTTCTCAGCTCTGGGCCTGGCTGTGTTTGGGGGGCATCGACACATGGCCTCCCCCAGCCCCCACTCAATTCTGCTAAGGGTGAAGGGCCCTTAGGTTTCTAACACTGGGACGGGTGGGACAGGTGGGGCCCACCCCTCCTGCTAGGCATCCTCAGGAGACACCCAATACCAACCATCTATCTGTATGGAAAGCCTGGCCTTTGACAATGAGTGGCCTTCTGCCTCTGGGTTTTCCTCAGGTGGGTCTACAGGCCACTACCCACCTATTCGATGATGCTCTCTGGATGTAAATAAGTCAGGACTAGATGTTTAATCTCTAGTGACTGATGGGGACAGAGATGTCGAGTTGTTGGTGGAAATATCAGGCTCCATTTATTTAGATCTGCCTTTCAATTAGCTGACAATCTGGCCCCCTGGCAGGGGTGCTCCTGGGAAATCATGCATTGAAGGGGTGGGGAAGCAGTTGCATAGCTACCTGTTGCCGTGGCAACCATCTGCCAAGCGCCAACTCCACACCATGGCCCTTGAAACAGCTCTGCTGTCAGCTTTGTTTTTAATGGAGATTGAATCAGCAGTGCAAGGTCGTGAGGCTCTTAAGTGGCAAAACCAGAATTCAGCTTGTGCACCTTGGCGTCCCAAAGTTTCTAGTATGATCACAGTTGTTAAAAAGTGTGTCTAGGATCTGTTGGGAATGATGGTGGACTTTATAATAACAAAAGCCCTGAGCTTTCTTGAGAGGACGTCATGGGGAGCTAACCTACCAGAGTTCTCGGGAGTGTCACAAACATGTCAGCAGAAGAAACCAACACCTTTGGTATATTTCAATTTTTCAAAGGTCTTTGGAAAATGCCAAAAAGGCTTTTCCATACTTAGAAAAAAATTAATTTTGCAGGCATGCTTTACCATGCATAGGAACCTGTGTACAGAAAGGAAGATATTCTGAAGAATAAACATGTGCTTTTCTTGATGGAAAATTGTAAACAGCGGGATCTCAAAGGGATTGGTGCTGGAAGAGTCTTTACTTTTCAATTAAAGATACAGAGAGAAAATACATGGTGAAAACTTCAAGGCTACAAAGATTTTTGTGGAATAAGACACCAAATTAATGGGATGCATATGTTTTTTTGCTTTGATTCCCAAATCATTGCTAACGATCAGCATTTTATTAACTTGTTTGCCACAGTAAGATGCAATGCATGCCAATTGTGTGCTCATGACGTGCCAGGCGTGGTGCTAGGTACTGGCGTGTATGTGGTCCTCTGCTTTACAAAAGTGGGATTACATGGTTTGAACACTTGCTGGTTTTATGTACATAGAAATCGCTTTGCTAAGAATGACAGCGAGGCATTTCCAAATGTTAATGTCTGTATCAAGGCATTTCCAAGTAACTTAGTTGGTTCCCTCTTGTTGGGCATTGCCATTATTTCTGGATTACAAATAGTGTAACAATACAACCTTACACATCCTTGTACTGGGATATTTGCATATACGGACAAATGTTTCTGAAGATGATTAGCACGAGAAGGGAAATTATTGGGTCAAAGGACATATGCATTTAACTTTGGGGGAGATGCTGATGAATTGCCTGCAAAAAAAAAGTTGACTTCAATTTTAATACCCCAAAGCACCTGGGAATGCCTATTTTCTCAAACCGACACTGAATATTATATTTGTTTCCTATGGATGCTGTAATAAATTACCACAAGTGTTTGTTTGTTTGTTTGTTTTAGAAAGCAGGATTTATTAAGCGGACAGAAAAGCTCCCACAGTGGGAGGGGACCTGAGAGGGAGTTGCCCAAATTACCACAAGTTTAGTGGATTAAAACAACATACATTTATTATTTTCTAGTACTGGAGGTCAGAAGTCCAATCCCCCAGGCTAAAATCCCAGTGTGGGTGGGACTTCGTTCCTTCCTGGAGGCCCCAGGAGAGAGTTTGTTCCTTATGTAGCCCCTTCCATCTTCAAGGCCAGCAATGGCCGACAGAGTCTCTGTGATATCTCACGTGGCATGACTCTGACACTGACTCTTCTTCTACACTGTTACTATTTGTTATAATTAATTAATTTAGAGTTGGGGTGCCACTGCCTGTCGTCCAAGCTGGAGTACAGTGGCATGTTCACAGCTCACTGCAGCCTTGACCTCCTGGGTGCAGCTTCAACCTGCCAGACTCAGATGATCCTCCCACCCCAAAGACGAGGTCTGGCCATGTTGCCCAGTCTGGTCTTGAACTCCTGGGCTCAAGCAGTCCTCTCTCCCAGCCTTCCAAAGTACTGAGACTACAGGCCTGAGCTACCGTACTTGGCTTTTGTTCACATTTTTAAAGTCCCTTATGATGACATCAGGCGTACCTGGATGACCCAGGATTATCTTCCTATCTGCAAGTTAGATGATTACCTGCGACCTAATTCTCCCTGGCTATGTAACAGAACATATCCAGAGGTTCCAGGGAATAGGATGTGAACATCTCCAGGGGTTGGGGGGAGTACATTATTCTGCCTACCAAGGAGATGATCAACCTTTTGAATTTTTTCTAATCTAAAAAGCAAATGGTATTCTGCTCTTTTAAATTGCATTTTTTGACTGATTTCATTGGTGAGACTGTATATCTTCTATGTAAAGAGGCAGAACAATTTCTGTTATTATAAGTTGCCTGTTCATGCTCTTTGTCTCCTTTTCTACTGAGCTGCTTTCTTTTTTCTCTTTTTCCAATTGAATGATGAATTCCTTAAGGGCAGAGACCTCCTCATATTCACCTTTGTGTCTCCAGTCCCTCAAAATATGGCCCGATTCAGAGACGGGATTTCTTGACTCTGGGTGCTTCCTCCCTGCCAAATGTCATCCCTCCCACTCCATTTCCTTGCTATTCTGCTTTGGAAGGAATGTCAGGAGGCTTCCGGCTGAGCTGCCCGAGTGGAGTCTGTGTACAGGAGGGTGCGGTGGGCTGAGACAAGGCATGTCTTGTGGGTTGCTCCCAGCCCCCGTACTTCTCCCACCATGGTGGGTTGCTGAGAAAGCAACAGGAACAAAAGCATTACCAGCAGCTTTTGGGATGGAGAGTCCCGGTTGTGGCGCTGCTAGTGCTTGCAGTGTTGGTCAGAGCAAGGGGTGCCGAGCCCTGGGAGAAGACATGCAGCAGCCGACAGGTGGCAGCCACAGATGGGAAGGGCGGGGCTCTAGAGAGACATGCAGAAGGGTAATTTTAGGTCATTTTCCAGGGTGTCAGGCCGTGTGATCTCCACTGACATTTTTTGATAAGTTACAGTAAAGACTCTAATTGCTTTTCAGTTATTCTGGGGTTCAGACTTTGCCTCTTCTGAAGCCCCTGGTAAGCACAGAGCCAGGTGTCTGGTAGTGACTAGCACATACCCAGAAGCACAGAGGCCTTCACACTGGCCTCCTCCCGTCATCCTTCAGAGGGGCCTGTGGGAAGATAGTGTCCGATGATGGCCCTGAGGGTCCTCCGGTCGGGGCTTCCTTGCTTGGTGAGCAGAGCACGACGCTTTGAGGTGTGGCAGGCCGGGAGTTGGTGCCTGGTTGGGGCCACAACAGTGCTATGCAGAGGCCAAGGCTGCAGCTGCCCTGAACCAGACACTTGTCTCAGACCCTACAGTGCTGGCCGGAGGACACCCAGACCTGGACCTGGGACCCAGCTACTTCCCAATAATGGAGCCTCATTCCCTAGGCCACCTGGCCAGGCCTCCCTGCTCGCCCTCACACTGCACGGTTGCTCTGGGCCCAGGCCTTCTGAGACCCTGTTTGTAGTCTTCCCTGTCCATATCTGTTGGTGCTGTGACCTTAGTTCACAGAGCAGAGGAGGAGATCGCCCTGGCCACTAAGGTCCAGGCCTGCCCAGCCGGGCCTTCCCTGGGGAGCAGATATTGGGTTTCACACCTGCTTTCAGGACAGAGGATGTCCTGGATCAGAGGGAGCAAGCAGGTCCTTCCCACCCCAAGGTTCTTCCAGAAGGTTTGCTGAGGCACCAGAACACCAGGCCTCGGGAGAGTTTCTTTTCTGGGTACCGCTTCTGGAGGTGTGAGTCCTCCTGGTTCAAGGACTGGTGGTGGAAAGAGCTGTCTGCTCCAAACTAGCTGCAGTTTCTCAGGAGCACCCTCTGCCTCTGTGAGCCTCCATTTCCCTGCTGGCGACATGGAGAAGGCAGTCCCTCCCTGCTGCCTGCTGGGAGAAGTCACTGAGCAAACTCAGGGACATCAGTACTGGCACAGCACTGGCATGGCGTTCCCTCCTCCTCTGTCCTCCTCTCCCAACTTTAAAGCTGTGGGTTCCTAGGTCTGAGCCTGACAGCAAGTCTGGAACCTGAAGCAGCCCTGCGCCTCCAGTGAAGTGACCACAGTGTCCTAGACCATGCCCCCCTCTTCTGCACTTGGGCCTCAAGGGTGGACAGACCCGCTTCCTCCTTCTCCCCTTCCTTCTCCAGCTACATGGAGCTGGCAACCATAAGGGGAAGTCACTGGGCTGCAGAGGCTGGATTCTAGCCACCCTCCTCTGTTTCAAAGCTGGCAGCTGCCTTTGCCTCTTGCCTGGACCCTAGATCAGGATCTTGAGGGGGGCTCCTACAGGGCAGGGCTGTGGCCTCCAGGGCAGAGTCTCTGCGCGATGCTTCCTCTGCTGCCTCTGTTGGGTCTCCACAGGCAGCAGGGCCCCACGAGGCCCAGCCTACAGCCCTTCCTATGCCGTCGGGCGGGCCTGGACCTCATTAGCACTCTTTATTAAACCCATCTGTTCCACATTGAGGACTAGCCCTGTGATCCTGTGCTCCACCCTGGGTGTTAGATGGAGGGGGAGGACTGAGTACAGACAGCCACTGCGTGAGTTGGGTGTGGGATCTATGAAGCCCTGGGCTGCAGCCTGCGGCAAGAGGCTCTGAAGAGCAGCAGATGTGTGGGGCTGGGAGCGACGGCGTCCAGAAACCTTTCTTGGCCAACCTGAGCCTGTGGGCTCACAACTGGGGAATGAAGACGGACCTGGCCCTCTCAGAGCACAGCAGTCCTACTGCTCTGCACTGCCCCGATGTGCTATCCCCTCTCGTCCCCCCAGGAATGCATCATCGACGAGGATTGCGGGCCCAGCAAGTACTGCCAGTTTGCCAGCTTCCAGTACACCTGCCAGCCGTGCCGGGACCAGCAGACAGTGAGTGTGTCCAGAACCGTCAGGGCTGCAGCACCAGATTAAGGGGACAGGAGAAGAAGGCCAGGGGCCCCGGGACTCTGAGCCGGGCTTCCTGGAAGAGCCTCACAATGATGGGAGGGGCCGGGAAGGAGCATCCAAAGAAGCTGACCCATGAAATGACCAGGACGTTTTCTGATCCAGGATGGTAGGAAGTTATCTGCAGATCTGGGGTCACCTTCACCTCACCCGTGTTCTCTGGTCACGTTGTCTGCCTCATTGATGGCAGAGAAGAGGAGGGAGGGAGAGGAAGAGACCCTAAACCTGAACCTTTCTCTGGGGATGACCCATCCTAGCGCGCTCGCACGTGCGCGCACGCGCACGCGCGCGCACACACACACACACACACACACACACACACACACACTCCTGCAGTCCCCAGGCAGGGAAAGGGGCAGCCTCTCTTCTCCTGGACCTGCAGCCCAGAAGAGCTTTCTCCCAGTCTTCCCGGTAAGAGAGAGCAGAGGAGCCTGGAGGAGGCCAGAGCATTTCCCTAATGGAGGCTTCACTGGGGAATGAGAAGCCAGGGCAGAGGAGACTTTTTCCATCATCCAGCAGATATTTTGGACAAAGCCACACAGACTCACAGATTTTTCTTGCCATTTTTTTTCCTTATTCAGACAACACAGCACACTAGTAGGTCTGGAAAATAACGGGACTTTTCCTGTCCCACCTGGCCATCCATAGCGAGGCCGCTGCTGTGGTACCTCCCGGCTGACCCTGCTCGGTGCCATCTCTGGACACAGCTGTGGGGACCGCACTTTGCTGTCTAACCGCCATGGCCCACACGGCTCCAGGATGTGGCACCTGCATGTTATTCCCATCTTCGGCTGGCCTGGGCCTTTGTTTAATCAGCTTATCAGAGTTTGCTGCTGCCTTCATCTCTGGGCCTCGAGCTAGCCCACTTCCGACCCAGGGACCTAATGAAAAAGGGGAAGACAGAAGTCTGTGGGGGGACCACAAAGACTCCTGCTGTCCTTTCAAAATCTTCAGCTGCATAGAAAGACTCAGATATGTGACTCCTGGGTGCCATTTTCCCTGGTGTTCTGACCTCACATCTCACCAGCCAAGCTCCCATCTCTACCCCCTTGACTTCCACTAAAACCTAACCCAGGCCCTCGGTCTCCGCTCTGCAGCGGGAGGGTGTGGGTTCCTCCATCTGCAGCATCTTCAGGCTGGCTGGGGACAGTGACAGGCTGGACTCTCTTACCCGCTCTCTGCAGCTCTGCACCAGGGACAGTGAGTGCTGTGGAGAACAGCTCTGTGTCTGGGGTCGTTGCACCAAGACGGCCACCAGGGGCGGCAACGGGACCATTTGTGATAACCAGAGGGACTGCCAGTCTGGGCTGTGCTGTGCCTTCCAGAGAGGTGAGTGGGTTCCCCTCGGAGGCAGGAAAAGCCCTATCCCAAATGCCACCAGCCTGGGCTTCCTGAGGCCAAGTCATGCCAAGCACACGGGTTCTGGTTCCACCTCCTGTTCTTTTCCTGTGAACCGCCCCCTTCCACTCTCACCTGCCACTTATGCTGCCTCTCCCAGGTGAGGTCTGCTCGGGCTCTGTCCACCCCCACAAGGGTTTTTGGGAAACTCTCCACCGCCTCCCCAGCCCGGCTAGTCCTCCTCGTGCCCACGGCCTTGGTTACCCTCCTAAAGAGCACCTTCCGGGTTGCTCCCTGGGGCCCCCAGCAGCAGCAGCTGCTGCTTCCCACTCGGCTCTGGCTCCTCAGTGTGACTCACAGGGCCTCCCCCAGACCCAGCCTCCCCTCCTGCCTTTTTCTCCTGACTCCTTGGCCCATTTGGGAATCTCACTGGTCCCAACTTTTTCCACGAAGCCCATCCCGGGCCTTTGTGGGTGTTATGCCCGGGCCTGAATGCCTTTTCCCCACTCTTACTTTCTCTAGAATTTCTGGCCCTCAAGTCTACCTCTTCCAGGCAGTCCTCCTGCTTCGGCTTTCCCTGATCATTCCCTCCTGAGTCCTCCCAGGCTGCCATTTTTGTTTCCTCTCATTTTACTTCTTCATACCTAAACTGTATGTTGGGATTGAGGCTGAAAGGTGGGAGGTTGTACCCCATTTCTCTGCTCCCTCCCCTTGGTGCCCTCCAGGCCTGCTGTTCCCTGTGTGCACGCCCTTGCCCGTGGAGGGTGAACTCTGCCATGACCCCGCCAGCCGGCTCCTAGACCTCATCACCTGGGAGCTGGAACCAGATGGAGCTTTGGACCGATGCCCGTGTGCCAGTGGCCTCCTCTGCCAGCCCCACAGGTGAGACTCCCCCACCCTCCCTATGAAGGGGCTGAGGGCAGATGTGCCATCCCATGGGGACGCAGGGGCAGGTTTTGCCTGGGGGTGAGGTAGGTTCCACTTGGGACAGGTTTAGATGAGAAGTCCTTGGGCTATCCAGATGGAAGGGTCCCGACAGCAGTCAGGTCTGTATGTAGGTCTGGGGCTCAGGAGACAGCTGGCCACAGGTGCAGATTCTAGACACATCTAAGTGGTGGTTGCAGTATCGTGAATGGGTGGCCCAGAGAGAGGGCATGGGGGGAGAAGAGGCGGGGCCCAGGGAGGCGGAGCCCAGGCCCCTCACGGTGATGGACAAGCAGAGAAAATGGCGCTGGCAGAGAGGCAGGAGGGAGACTGGGAGTGGCCCCAAGGTGGAGGTCATCACCCACAGTGTTAAGGCTGCTGAAACATGGGAGGCATCAGGGCTCAGCCTGCCCAGCTTCCCAGGGCAGGGAAGCTTCCAGTGCTCCCCACAGCCTCTACTCAAACTCCTCTCCCAGCAGAATCCAGGGTGGCCGGGCAGACAGGCGGAACTTGTCCTCTGCCTCCGTAGAGGCCCAAGGCTCCTGCGTGTGGCTAGACGACATCCCACTGTCAGGCTGCCTCCTGCCTAGAGCCCCAGATGGCAGGGGCTTCGGGGGGGCCTTATGCTGCAGTAGACCCCTGGGGGCCTGCGCCTGGGATGCTGGGCCCAGAGAGTCTCAGGAGCTCAGGCCTGCAGAGGCCCCTTAGCACATTCTCCCAAGGGAGCCTCCCTCAGTAGTCACGTTCAAGGTAGATGGCAGGAAGTGAAGATTGTTGAAGAGACAGGCCAGGAGTCTGCAGAGTAGGCAGCCCAGCACGGCGCCTTCTCTGGGGCCTGGGCCTCACCCCTTCCCGGGCTCCCACGATTCAAGCCCAGCCTTGCCCATGTCTCCCCAGCCACAGCCTGGTGTATGTGTGCAAACCGGCCTTCATTGGGAGCCAAGACCAAGATGGGGAGATCCTGCTGCCCCGAGAGGTACCTGACGAGTATGACACGGGCGGCTTCATGGAGGAGGTGCGCCAGGAGCTGGAGGACCTGGAGAGGAGCCTGAGCGAGGACCTGGCACTGGGGGAGACCGCCGCCGCCGCCACTGAGCTGCTGGGCGGGGAAGAGATCTAGATGCAGACTAGGCCACGGGTAGATGTGCAATAGACATAGCTAATTTATTTCCCCGGTGTGTCCTCTAGGTGTGGGCTGGCCAGGCTTCTTTCCATGTCCTCTTCCCGGTAAATTGTCCCTCTAGCTTGACAAAACGAGGTGCTGTGCGTGTGTCCAGCTCCCCCAGACCATGCTCCTGGCATCCCAGTTGCGACACTTGGGCAAGACAGGCAGCAATGAGGGCAGGACCAGTGGCTCTGCCTCTGCAGGTGGGCACGCCACGCTCTGCGCGGCTTGGAGAATTGCTCGCGGGGAGAGGATGGAAAGGATGCGGAGACTCCCCAGGATGCCTTTGGGGAAGTGTGAAGAGCGCCCTGCTTTGCAAGCATCCAGCTGGCAGAGATGCCACAAATGAACTTCTCACGCCGCTCTCTTCATGGGCACAGGCGAGCCGCACCGTCAATTGCTGCAGATGAAGTGTTCTGCTCACTCTGCGTTATGTGCATTCATCCCATCAGCGATTTTGCTCAGCTCCTACCTCTGTGCCAGGGCAGCATTTTCATATTCACTCTCTCACCATAGCCTGGGGAGGGGGTAGGGTTCTCCTCTTCCATCGGGGATCTCGGAGGCTCAGAGACTGCAAGCTGCGTGCCCAAGTCACACAGTCAGGGATGGCCAGCGTAGGTAGGGTCACCCAGGGTCACCCAGGTGTGACTCCAAGCTCAGCGCTCGTCCCACTACCCCACACCAGCCTCAGTGCCACCAAAAGTATCCCCCACAAGGAGGGAGAATGAGATTTTTCTTCTTCTGAGGCACGTCTGGAATTAAGGCCAAACTAGTTCCCACGTCCCCATGAGATTAAGCTTCTACTGTTAGAAATAGCAGTGTTCTCCCCAGCGTGGGGCGGCCATCATTCTCTGGCAGTTGCATTAGTAATGTTGAAGGTATGTGATTGGGCGTAGTATACAGGTTAACTTGCGGAATCAGTACTTAGGTAATTGGAGGGCCAAGATTAGAAATGGCCTTTGCAAAATCACTCAGCAGTGACTGAAGACCATTATCAACCACATGGAGACACTCAAACCAAGCAAAGCTCTGTGAAATATGGTGGTCATACCCAGACTTTGAACACCGAACTATACTCCATTCACAAATGACATTTTCAGGTGCCATGGGCTGTTTCCATCATGTCTTCACCCAGAGTTATTACATTTTAAAGTTGCACTCAATTGTATAAGCATGCTTTCTTTGAATTTTAAATTATGTATAAACACATGTGTTGCATTTAGAAGTCAAGCATAAATCACTTCAGCTCTTTTTCTGTAGTTCTTGGACTTCTTTTTTCCTTTTGACTTTGAATAAATATCCAATCCTTTTAGCCAGAAAAAGTAAAATAGAAATGATCTGTATTCCAGCCTAAGCAATATAATGAGGCCTCATCTTTACAAAAAAACAAAAAATTAGCCAGGCATAGTGGCAGGCGCCTGTAGTCCCAGCTACGTGGAAGACTGAGGAGGGAGGATTGCTTTAGCCCAGGGGGTCAAGGCTGTGGTGAACTGTGATTGCGCCACTGCACTCCAGCCTGGGAGACAGAGTGAGACCCTGACTCCAAACAAAAAAAAATCTCCCATAGAAGCAAATTTTTCAGATAGCTGAAGCACACCTCTTTCAGCATCAAACTGTTTTTGATATCTTAGCCATTATCTGGATGAGATTTAGTCATAAGAGTGTAAATGCAGCCGAGCGTGGTGGCTCAGCCTGTGATCTCCGCACTTTGGGAGGCTGAGGCAAGAGGATTGTCTGAGCTCAGGAGTTTGAGACCAGCCTGGGCAACTTGGTGAGACCTCGTCTCTACATTAAATCACAAAAAATTAGCTGGGCGTGATGGTGCATGCCTGTGGTTCCAGCTGCTTGGAAGGCTGATGCGGAAGGATCGTCTGAGCCCAGCTGGTCGAGGCTGTGGTGGCCATAAGCGTGCCACTGCACTCCAGCCTAGGCGACAGAGCGAGACTCCAACTAAAAAAAAAAAAAAAGTGTAAATGCTTCAGTGTCTTCTGAAAGAAGTGGAGTATATATGACTTTTTGTGGGGAGCCTGCTTTAACCACATGCAGTGACAGGTAAGATCCTCAAGGACTATGATAATAAAGCTCTATATATTCAGCCCAGCTGAGTGGCAGGCCCCAGGCTAGGTGGTGTACCCATATCAACTCATTTAATGTACATTGAACTCCATGAGCAAAAAGATTGTAACAGAGCTAGAAGTCAGACAAAAGCAGCATCTACCATACAGTATGTCCAGCATATATTATTTTAAGATCAAATAGGGGACTGTTCTCTATTCACTGTCAAAAGCCATTGGGAACATTTGACAATCCTATGACTCAACAGATATGTCCTGAGAGCCTACTCAGAACCAGGTGCTGTGATGTGCTTCGAGGGTGCCAAGTTGACCCAGATAGGGCCCCTACCCTGAGGGTATCACAGTCTAGTGAGAGAGATACAGCTAAACCAGCAATGACAAAACAAAAGCAGTCAACCCAAAGCCTCAGTGGAGCACTTGGCTTGGGAGAGCCCGGCCTGGGAACTGGCTCTCAAAAGATGATGGGTTGCTGGGCTCAGTGGCTCAGCCTGTAATCCCGTGCTTTGGGAGGCCGAGGTGAGTGAATTGCCTGAGTCCGCGGATTCGAGACCTGCCTGGGTAACTTGGCAAGACCTCATCTCTACAATTAAAAAAAAAAAAATTAGCCAGGCGTGGTATCGTGCGCCTGTAGTTCCAGCTACTTGGAAGGCTGAGGCGGAAGAATCGCTGGAGCCCAGGAGGTCGAGGCTGCGGTGGCCGGGAGCGGCCACTGCACTCCAGTCTGGATGACAGAGTGAGACTCCAATTCAAAAAAAAAAAAAGATGATGGGTTTACCAGGAAGGCAGAGGAAACAGGAAAGTGCCTTCTGGGCTGTGGGCAGGAGGAAGTGCCATCTAGGGGAAACTGCAAGTCATTCGCAGTGGCTGGAGGGCAAGGCCAGCTCAAGGAAGTGTGTGGGGAGAGGTGAAAATAATCTTATCCCCCAAAAATGATTGACGATATTGTGGTGAATAAGATAAAACCCGGATAAATCCCTCCTGGAGCTCATAGGCAGGAACATTTTCTGCTCCTTTGTCATCACTGCCACAGAAGGGTAAGGAGATGAGAGGTGTTGCAAAGCACTTAGCTGAAGTCCACATCTAGAGTAGCTGGGGCATCTCCCTTGCTCACAATCCACAATCCAAGTGAAATGTGGGAAGGGCTGTGTTACAGTCGAGTAAACACTCGGCTGCTATCTCTCAAAGCCAATAAATCAAGAGGCAGGGAGCTGGCAGAAAGAAGCTTATTTCTGTGTTCAGAATCCAGGGAGACAGAACCCAGCTCCTGGCATTTCTGGAACTGGTCTGCTTACCCCTTAGGTTTCACAGTCTGTTTTTATAAGTTTTAGGGTTGCTAGTACCTACACATTGACTACGTGACTGACAGAGCATTGTACAGAACTCAAGTTACAGCCGCATTTTGTTAATGGTAACATTTATGGTCCTTATTTCCTGGAGCCGGCTACCAAAAGGTAGCTCACAGTGTTATCAGTAACACCAAACTGAATAGCTAAATAAGCTTGCCATAGAGTAAGGAAGTTAACAACCTGTTACAAAGTAAAATATTCACTACAACATACTGTTGATTAGTAGTTATAACATGCAAAAAGCTATATAAATTACAAGGCTTATGGTATTACACGGGCGCTATATGTTCATATACATATATTCATATATTTCATAAATCTATGACCACTGATAAAAGGGAGTCACTGGGATTCATTTCTCTCAGTTTGAGTGAGCTCAGTCTGCAGGGGGCTAAGGGTTCTTTGAAGTGACTTAACAGGCAAGGGCATGAATAGGAGATAAGGGAATGCACTTTCTTTTGCTAATTCTCAGGAATGTAGGTAAGTGCAGGCCTTTCTTTAAGAGTTATGGCATATGTTCAGACAATAGTGGGTTTCCCTGGGTAGAGGTGATGCTTGAGTACTTCCTGGCACTCTCTCCCAGATGGAGACCCTGCCAAGAAGCCATGACAGGCGCTTTCAGTTCAGCTACCATACCTGCTACGCCCAGCCCCGCCAGTGGCTAGGGATGGCTGTGACTGAGGAAAGTCAAGGGGGAATGTGTCAGAGAGGGGCTAGAAACAGTTAAAATTATTCTTTTTTAAAAACCTGCAAGCTCCAAACCTGCTAGACATGGGACGTGAGAAAAACCAAGTAGTCACAAGCCACTTTCCTGTAAGTACAAGATAGTAATTGATTCTCGACCTTACCACTGCATCCTCTCTTTGTGAAGTTATTGATTTACAACCCTGCTTGTCATGTATATCCTGGAAACAATTTGTTCTTTGAAAATCTGTTTTTGCTGAATACCACCTTGCAAATTCCAAAGAAAAACGTATAACCATACAACCTGATCCCCTCCCTTACCTAAACTAACATATAAAACCCTTCTCTTCTTTCTCCGGGTTGCTCAGCCTTGAGCATTAGCCTGCTGAGTTGCGCTGGCACCAATAAAATGCTGCTTCTTAAGATAGCCTCAATGTCACAGTCTCTCTGTTTTCCCACAACATTTCTTGGTGTGTTGGCCAGGAAATGGAGTTCGGAGATGGTGTGTTCCACCTCCTTTGTCATCAGGGTATGTAAGAAATAGAATGATTTATTTTCAAAATGAACACTGAGCCATGTTTAAATGCTTTTGCTGAGTCACGTCCTGCTTCTTGTTCTGTTTTTCCCGGGCTTTCACTTTGGTGGGCTTTTATGTTCAAATTTTGGAAGGAATCAATCAAAATGAAATCCTCTAAACCAGTCAGCAAATAGGACATGCAAATAAACTAATTATGTGACCCAATCGATGTGTGCCACTTAGGCGAAGTCTGGGAAAGAGTTGTGACCCTGTGGAGCCCAGCCTATGGGAGACCAGGGGAGGGACTAGCGTTCTAGGCTACAAATATGCTAACTGTAACAGCCCCAGTGTGCCTGCCCACCAGACATCCAATCTTGCAAGACCGCCATTAAAGTCTCGCTTCTGCTGTACCCCACGTCTCCATGTTCATCCTTTGATTTTGGACAGGTGAGTTCATTTCTCACAATTTGGGGGCACATCCAGAATACTCTGCATCTGTGGGAGGGGGACTCCAGCAGAGGGAGAGATACTTCGCACCCAATTTCAGGTGGCCTACTCTGCTTGGGCATCTTGGCTCCTTGCAGGACTGCAGATAACCCTGAGACTAATGTTCCAGAGGCAGTATAAGTGACACACCAAAAAAAAAAAAAAAAAAAGCAGGCACTGTGGCAAACAGGCAACCTTGTGCACGAGCCAAGGTAGGAAAAATTGGACTATAAGTACTGCCTTGGTGGTTGGGGCATTCTCAGAAGTTGAGTGTGTGTGACTGAGATATATCCCAAGATACGAAGCAATTGTGGAGTCCCGATCCATGTTCTTATCGTCCCACAAGGGAAACTGCTGGAGATAGACGAAGCAAATCCTCAAGTTTGCAAGAAACCTCCAACAAAGTGGGTTGAGCACCTCAGGAAACACCTGGAGTCTTAAGGTTTGTGAAAAACTTTCAGTAAGGGAAGTTGAGCACTCTTTTGGGAAACTCCAAAATCACACAGCTTACCCGGTAACTGAGAATGGGTAATAAGCAGTCTAGGCCTAGGAAGGGAGGTCAGGAAATCTCCCTTAAAATTCCCCCAGATAGTCCATTGGGGCAATTGTTGGAAAAGTAGAATGTCGATTCGAGGACTAAGAAAAAAGGGAAGAAAAAAATGATTGAATTTTGCTGTTTTTTATGGACTAAAAATCCAATCCGTCAGCCCTCAATCTTTTGGCCTGAATTTGGCTCTGATGAAGATTGGCTGTGTCAAACTTTAGAGATCTATGTAAACAATAAGCCCTCTGTCTCATCTGAAGAGAGAGACTATGCTCTTTGTTGGCTACCAAAGGTCCTTCCCATATTACCCCTTAGAACGGGAAATGGGGAAGAAGAAAAATCTGGACCCCCAGAAGAAAAGGAAAAGCCTTGGAATCCGCTTTCCTGTATTCCCTTGCTTTACAATCCCCAGGAAAATCAGGAATGTGGAGGAGGGAGAACCACCAGGAATGTGAATCTATCACAGATTTGGGAGTCAAGGCCCCCAAGCTCCCAACATATTTATTCTAACCTGAAAAGGGAATTGGAACAATGCCAAAAAGATATTGAAAGGTTTCCCTTTCCTTCTGGAGATCCAAACAAAAATTCAAAAGTATTCCCCTTAAGGGAAGTTCTACTGGAGCAGGGAGAAATCAGCTCTATGAATGCCCCACTCACTAGCACAGAAGTAAGAAACTTTAAAAGAGAAATGAAATCACTACTAGAGGAACTTCTAGGATTGACTGACCAAGTTGATCAATTCCTTGGACCTAACGTATATACGTGGGTAGAATTAATGTCAATTATGAATATTTCATTTACTGGTGAGAAAAGAGGAATGATTCTAGGAGCAGCCATGTCCATCTGGGAGCAGGACCATCCCCCAATCCCAGGTGTACAGTCTGCTGAACAGAAATATCCAAATACCAATCCTAGATGGGATAATAATAATCCAGGAAATGCAGGATTTAAGGGCATTCATAATTAAGGGAATTCAAGAATTAGTCCCAAGGTCTCAGAATATTTTTAAAAACTTTTGAAATTCAGCAAAGTAAGGAGGAAACTCCCACCACCTTTTTACAGTGGCTTAAAGACCAGATGAGAAAATATTCTGGATTAGATCCAGAAGACCTTGTAGGACAAGGTCTATTAAAAGTTAACATTGTTACTAAAAGTTGGTCCGACATAGCTAAGAAATTACAAAAACTGGAGGGGTGGAACGAAAGACCTATTGAAGAACTATTTTTTTTTTTTTTTGAGTTGGAGTCTCACTCTGTCGCCCAGACTGGAGTGCAGTGGCCGCTCCTGGCCACCGCAGCCTCGACCTGCTGGGCTCCGGCGATCCTTCCGCCTCAGCCTTCCAAGTAGCTGGAACTACAGG
>CAUYQG010289253.1:0-11705 GCA_963574415.1 Tarsius wallacei
CCACCAGAGTTCCTTTTTTTGCTTAGAATCTTGCCTCTCATACCTAGACCCTTGCCTTAAGAAAGAGTCTAAGGCCAGGTATGGTGGCTCATACCTATAATCCCAGCACTTTGGGAAGCCGAGGTGAGAGGATTGCCTGAGCCTATGGGTTCACGACCAGCCTGGGCAACGCCAGAGACCTCATCTCTATAATAAATCAAGAAAAATTAACTGGGCGTGATTGGTACACGCCTGTGGTTCCAGCTACTTGGAAGGCTGAGGTGGAAAGATTGCCTGAGCCCAACAGTTCGAGCCTGGGCAACAGAGTGAGACTCCAACTCAAAAAAAAAAAAAAAAAAAAAAGAAAGAAAGAAATTAGCCAGTCAGTCCTTGCCCTGTTTGAAGTCCTTGCCCTGCTCCCAATATCCTGCCCTAAACACTTCTGAACCCAACACATAGGAATAAAATAAAATATTTGTTTCTCTTAACAAGACACTGTTTAGGAATTGTCAGTGTAGTGTTTTCTCTTGCTGCAATAAATGAGTAGAAATTGGTTTTACTTCTGGTCGGACGCAGTGCTTCACGCTTGTAATCCCAGCACTTTGGGAGGTAGGGGTGGGAGGATTACTTGAGGTCCAGAGTTGAAGACCAGCCTGGTCAACATAGTGAAATCTTGTCTCTAAAAAGATTTTTTAAAAATCTAGGCGCAGTGGCTCATGCCTGTAATCCCAGCACTTTGGGAGGTGGAGGCGAGAGGATTGCCTGAGCTCAGGGGTTTGAAACCAGCCTGGGCAATGTGGCAAGACCTCGTCTCTACAGTAAATAAATACAAACATAAATAAATAAGCAAGCCAGGTGTGGTGCATGTGCCTGTAGTTCCAGCCACTTGGAAGGCTGAGGTGGAAGGATTGCCTGAGTCCAGCAGGTCGAGGCTGTGGTGGCCATGAGTATGCCATTGCCCTCCAGCCTGGATGACAGAGTGAGACTCCGACTCAAAAAATAAAAATAATAAAAAAATGAATTAACCAGGTGTGGTGGCATACACCTGTAGTCCCAGAAGTGGGAGGATCACCTGAGCCCAGGAAATTGAGGCTATAGTGAGCCGTGATGATGCCACTGCACTGCTTCTATCATAACAGCTTTCTCTAAGTAAACAAAGACTTTCCAGTTTAGATGGAATTCATCTGACCTCATCTATATCTTCTGTTTTGTTATGAACTTCATTTGTTTAAAGGGAAGAAATAGGCATAGAATTGTCACCAGGTGAGTTCCAGTAAGCCTGGAGCTAAAACCAGCCCCAAGGACTAACCAGTTTAAGGTCTTGTGAGCCTGGTGGCCTTCAGAAGACAAACTTTATCTTGGATCACCATCTGAAAATGTTACAAGCTCTTTTTTCCCTCCATCTTGATGTTTTCCTGAGACTTGATTTCGGAGTCAAAATCTCCAAAAGCCCATTTTGCTGAGGACAGCAGGTGGAGACAGCCAGCCCCTCTGGTTGTGACCCAAGACAGGGGAGCACAAGCAACACATTTGGCTGACTGTCACCAACTCCCATGGGCTTACCTCAGCCCACGTCTCCCCTCCACCAGGCCGTATGTTCGCTCTTTACAGGATTCTCATTGGAACACAGATGCTTATGTGTGTCTTACAAAATGGCACAACTCCACAAAGAAGAGTCTGGAATTTCAGCAGTCACTGTGGAGAATGTGTAATAGGACCAAAATTGTCCCTCTCAGAGATGCCTTAGACCAAGACTTGAGTGACCCTTCCAAATCCAGATAATCCTTTAAGTGCCAATCCATAAACCCATCACCATCAGCTCCGTCAGAGCATGAAAATGTCCTGGGCTGGCAAGGAGTGGAGCAGCCAGGGCCCTTCGGGACAGTCCCCCAAAGACAGTAGGGACGAGGGTCTTGTAGGTCTGACAGACGTTTTCTGCAAAGGGCCGGGGAGTCCATAGTTTAGGATTTGGGGGCCCTGTGATCTGTGTTGCAAACTACTAAACTCTGCCATTGTAGTCTAAAAGCATCGATAGACAGTATGTAAACAAGTGGGCGTGGCTGCGTTCCAACAAAACTTTAAGAGAAAACACTGCAGGTCAGAATTGGCCTGTGCAATAGTTTGCCGGGCCCTGTCTAGCCCCTTCCTCACCTGCCAACAACCTATCTTGGCAAAACAGCAAAGGTAGGGCATGGACAGGAATCAAGACCTCCAGGCCCACTTGGAAGCCTCCAGAAGAATCTTATACAATTAGCCTCTGTGATGGAGTGGGAACATGTTCCCTAGTTTTTGTTTGTATGTTTGTTTTCAGATGTGCTGAAGTCTTTCTTTGTTGAAGAGCATCAAAAAAAGCCATTCAACTTTGTATTTCCTACGAGGGAAGTCCTGCTCTTCTGATCCCATGATAAGCATCCTTATTTTACTGAGACAGTCATTAAGGAGCTCTGGGAGACACCGGTGCTTATGCAAAATTTCCTCTGTCTCACCCACCTCCCCATCTTCAGACAAAATAGAAAGGATGAATAGAATTCTCAAGTTAAAGTTAGCCAGACTTCTCAAAGCACTTGAATTTCCCTGGGCCAAAGTCCTGTCCTTGATCTTGGTGACAGTGAGTTCAACTTCTTTGGGAATTCGTCAGCTCTTTCCTTATGAGTTGGTAATAGGCCTGCCCAAGTGTCTGGGAACATCGTCTCTGATCCTAGAACTCTGCCTTGAGTAGAGCAGACATAGCGAAATGCTGCAAGGGGTTCATTCAATGCGCCAGTCTTATTATCAACAACCCCCAACTCAATCCCCAAACAACGGAAAGCCTTCAGTTGGTTGTAGACTCCAAGGATTTAGTTTTAAAACTAAAAGGTAAGCTGGGTGTGGTGGCTCACGCCTGTATTTCCGTCACTTTGGGAGGCAGAGGCAAGAGTATTGCCTGAACCCAGGGGTTAGAGACCAGTCTGGGCAACATGGTGAGACCTTGTCTCTACAATAAATCAAAAAAGTAGCTGGGCATGGTGGTGCATGCCTGTAGTTTCAGCTACTTGGAAGGTTGTGGTGGAAGGATCACCTGAGCCCAGCAGGTCGAGGCTGCGGTGGCTGGGAGTGTGCCACTGCACTCCAGCCTGGGCGACAGAGTGAGACTCCGACTCAAAAAAAAAAAACACTAAAAGATTATTCTGTTTGAGTCTTGAAACATCGGTGTTTCTCCTATTTGAAGTATTAGTTTTAAAACTTGGATGAAAAACTATTACATAGGATGGGCTCTGGGTGCAGTGGCTCATACCTGTAATCCCAGCACTTTGGGAGGTGGAGATGAGAGGGTCACCTGAACTCAGGAGTTTGAGACCAGCCTGAGCAACATGGTAAGACCTCGTCTCTACAATAAATAACAAACTTAGCTCAACATGGTGGCGCATGCCTGTGATTCCAGCTACTTGGAAGGCTGAGGTGGAAGGATCACCTGCCCAGCAGGTCAAGGCTGCAGTGGCTGTGAGTGTGCTACTGCACTCCAGCCTGGGAAACAGTGAGACCCAAAAAAGCAAAAGAAAACAAAACTATCACATAGGATGGGCGCTGGGTGTGGTGGCTCACACATGTAATCCCAGCACTTTGGGAGGCTGAGGTGAGAGGGTTGCCTGAGCCCAGAGGTTCAAGACCAGCCTGGGCAACTTGGAGAGACCTCATCTCTACAATAAATCAAAAAATTAGCCAGGCGTGGTAGCATGCACCTGTGGTTCCAGCTGCTTGGAAGGCTGAGGCAGAAGCGTTGCCTGAGCCCAGCAGGTTGAGGCTGCAGTAGCCATGAGCGTGGCACTGAACTCCAGCCTGAGCGACAGAGACTTAAAACAACAACAACAACACATAAATTATCACATAAATTGCTCAGAAGCGTCATCTGCTACTCTACATAAAGCTTACCCTCCTGTTACTGTGGGATTGATAGCAATGGCAACTTATGGCCCATGGCTGATTTCTTGAGGTACAGAGTAAGACCCTCTTGAGAGACGTCGGGCCTCTTTTCTTTCCCTGAGCAGAAAAATAGCTCCAAGAGAAAAGCCGTCACTCAGAGACAGAGACCCCTCTGGCCACCTCTTCTGTGGGGAATTAGGCTTGGTCCTCCCAGACTTGCTGACCCTTAAATGACCCTTCCAAATCCAGATAATCCTCTAAGGGTCAATCCACGAACCCATCACCATCAGCTCCATCAGAGCCTGAAAATGGGCTGGGCAGGAATGAAGGGAAGCAGCTGGGGCCCTTTGGGACTCACCCCAAGCCCACCTCCTGCCAGTAGGGACGAGGGTCTTGTAGGTCTGGTGTAAGGGTCTGGCTGAGGTGCCCAGGCCTGGGAGTCAGGAGGGCCTCTATGCTTTCCCAAGTGGGAATTGTTGAAGGAAGAGGAAATTTGTTTAGAAATTGCCTGGACCAAACCTTGCTTTGTTTCTTCGGGATCTATTCTGCTTTGCAAAGGACTCCAAAGAGAACATTAAAAATGGCGCCAGGGTAACTGAAAGGTAATGCAAACATATGAGGGAGGATAAAGCTCAGAAAATCCGAAGCTGGTTCCCAGACAGGAGCGAGGTCTGGAGGGAGATCAACAGAGACAAACTTAATCCCTGTCCTCAGAGAGACCTGCCCACCGGGCTTTAGCGAAAGCCTCTGTGCTTTTTCTCTTTTCCTGGAGAATTTTGACAAAATAGCCCTGAGCCCCACAAGGCAGGGGAGGAAGAGGTCCTCCCCCGGCCGGTTTGGGGCCCTTTGGGAATCTGATGAGTTCTGCTTCTGGAGTGACGGAGCGGGGCTGGCAGTTGGGAACAGGCCGGACTGTGGGCGGGAGACTGGAGTGTCTTCAGAGCCGGAAAGAACCTCAGAGATCATCTAATTCAATCCTTGGCTGCGACGGACACTGAGGACCGGAGAGGGAGCAAGACCTGCCCACATCACATGGGACCCCCCACATTTCAAAAGCATAGCTTCTGATGCCCAGTCTAGTCCTCTTCCCAGGTCTCAGCCTGAGCAGGGGGAGCTTAAGGCTCATTTTTCATTCATTGATGTGTTTCTTGACGAGCAGCTTTGTGCCCAGCCCTGTGTGAGATCTGTGGAAGAATCAGGGGAAACTCACACTCATGATCTTTGCACTCCGGGAACCTGAATTCTAAACACACATGTGTGGACACACGTGCATGCACACACACCCCACCCACACACAGACAATTAAGTTGTGATAGAGATTAGTAGATCAGCTCTTCCATAATGAACCAAATAGACAGAAAATTCTATAAGGCAGGGGTCCCTGACCCTTGGATTGTGGACTGGTACCAGTCCGTGGCCTTTTAGAAACTGGGCTGCACAGCCGAGGATGAGTGGTGAACTCTGCTCCGTCTTCTGTCAGACTGGTGGCGACATGAGACTCTCATAGGAGTGCGAACCCAATTGTGAACCGTGCATGTGAGGAGTCTAGGTTGCGTGCTCCTTATGGGAATGTAATGTCTGATGATCCCTGCCTCCCTTCTGTGAAACTGCTCCCTGACGCCAAAAAGGTTGGGGGCCGCTGCCATGGGAGACCAGAGTCGGAGAAGTCAGCGCGTGCTGGGGCGAGGATCGTTTCTTACCCCGTACGTTGGTGAAGGTCTATTTTATGTGTCTATCTGTATGGCTCCCTGGGTCCCGGCTTGAACAATGCCGGCATCGTTGGGATTGAGTTGACTTGGTCTGAATTGAAATGGGAGTTTCTGGGTAGAACTGGGCTTCCTTGTGAGTAAGGGCCAGAGGCATTGGGAGCTGGAGGAGAGAACTGAGGGGCTATCCCTGACTGGCCTCCTGGAATTCAGACCCTATCTAGAGCCTGGGTTCTTCCTCTAGGACATCCAGACTCTGAGGAGATTCTGGGAGACCCACAGGCCATGAATCACAACAGTACCAATCTCTGGCTGACCCTGAGATGGCAGGGTGACCAGTGATGTGTTTCTCCAGTGGGGAGCAGTGGTGGCAACAGGAAATCCCTCTGAGCCATCTGCAGAATCTTGGTTGTTCACCAGGATTCGCACGTCAAGAGCAGAAGGATCATTGTCATTTGCCAAATACATACCCAGCACAGGGTCTAGCCCAGAACCATGGAAGGAAGAGGCAGAGTCCTTTCCCGGTTGAAAAGACAAGGAAAAGGTATCAGAGAGTGAAAGGACACATCGTAGAGGAACAGTGAAATGAGCTTTGGTGCTGACCACCCTAGAGGGGGGTCCCAGCAGGACTCTTCCCCCAGAATATGCTTGTCCACACAGACCAGCCACGGGGATACCACCAGTGGCCCTGCCTTCTCTTTAAATATGTGGGGCCCGTCTTGGGGGACTCGTGATTATCCTCAAGGGCAAACCTCTGCCCTCATGGGTGAATAGAATGTTTGGAAATGGTGGATCAAAAGTCATTCCTAGCCAACACCGGCCTTTGCATTCAGTCCTGTTCCATTCAACGTGGATCTCTGAAGTGTCTGCTCCGTGGAAGGCCCTGAAGTAGGCCTGAAACTCGGTGACCCTCAACTCTGCCTCTTGGAGCTGCACTTGGTGGGAAAGTTGCACACTCCTTGTAACGGCATGCTCAGAGAGTATGCGGGAGGGGTGGGGGCTGTGGGAACACTAACAAGGGTGAGGCTTCTGAGCTGGGACCTGTTGTATGAGCAGAAGGGGTCAAAAAGAGAGGGGGAGGGAAGGAGGAAGGACATTCTGGGCTGGAGGAGAAGCATGAAGGATAACAACATTCGCTGCCATTTATTGAACGCAAACTATGGATCACGCACTCTTCTTAGCAGTTACGTTTATATATACGAGTTCTTTAAATCCCCACGATGAACGGATGGGTAGGTGCCAATATTATCTCCGATTCATCGACGGGAAAACAGAGGCACAGACAGAGTAAGAGACTTTTCTGACTAGTAAATAAGCAGGACTGGGATTCACACCCAGGCATTCTGGTTCCAGAGTCCACTCTTGACTGCTGTGCCAGAGAGTTTCTGCGGGCAGTTGGAATAAGAACTATGAGAGTTCCACTCGAGAGTATGGGGGTGAGCCAGATGCAGTGGCTTGTGCCTGTAATCCCAACACTTTGGGAGGCCGAGGTGAGAGGATTGCTTGAGCCCAAGAGTTCAAACCAGACTAGGCAACACAGTGAGACCTTGTCTCTAAAAAACAAAAAACAAAAACCAAAAAATTAGCTGCATGTCACGTGCCTGGAGTCCTAGCTACTTGGGAGGCTGAGGTGGAAGGATCGCCTGAGCCCAGGAGGTCCAGGCTGCAGTGAGCCACGATCGTGCCACTGCATTTCAGCCTGGGCAACAGAGTGAGACTCCAACTAAAAAAAAAAAAAAGTGTAGGGGTGGGAGGGGGACGGAGACCTGTGGATGCATACATTGGTACAATCTTTTAGAAAAATGATGTGGCAACTTGTAAGAAAAGAGGCATCGAGTTGTATATGCCCTTGGACCCCGTATTTCCACTTCTAGAAATGAATCCAAAGGAACGAAATATAAAGGACAAAGGTGTACCACAGGAAATGACCTAAGTGTCCTTCAGAAAAGGTTGGGTGAATAAATGATAGCATACTTATACAACGAAATATTATGCAGTCTTTAAAAAGTAAAAATCAGGCCGGGCGCAGTGGCTCAAGCCTGTAATCCCAGCACTTTGGGAGACCAAGGTGAGAGAATTGCCTAAGCTCAGGGATTCGAGACCAGCCTGGGCAACTTGGTGAGACCTCATCTCTACAATAAATCACAAAAACTAGCCGGGCGTGGTGTCGCGCGCCTGTAGTTCCAGCTACTTGGAAGGCTGAGGTGGAAGGATCACCTGAGCCCTGTGGTGGCTGTGAGCATGTCACTGCACTCTAGCCTGGGTAACGGAGTGAGACTCCAACTCAAAAGAAAAAAAAAAAGTAAAAATAGCGCTTGTTCCTTTTGGTTGGTGTTTTTAGGATGCTTTGAGAGAAGTCTGTGAACAGAAAGGGTGGGCTCCTCTGTAGGACCCCTGGCTAGTGTTGGGGGAGGCAGGGAGGCCAGGCAAAGGGGAAGTAAGACTGGCTCCAAGCAATCCTGACCCAGGGGAAGGGCTGGGGGAGGGAGCGGCCGGCCAGCGGACAGCCAGGGCCCTGTCCCTGGCTCCAGGCTCTGGGTTTAAAGAGCTTTAAAAGCTTATTAAAAAGGTTCCTTAGACATCAAATAGCTCTTAAAAATCAATATTTTGATGATTTAAGTGCAAGGGAATCAGAAACATATGGATCAAATTGCCCTCAAATTATACACACTTTAAAAAAAAAATGTGTTGGTCTTTAGCAAGACCCAAATATTTGAAAAACAGAGACGTTTCCCATCTCCCAACGGAGCTCGGCTAGGTCAACTTGAAGAGTCCAGTGAGGAGGTAAGTGGAAGCGGGGCAGGGCTCAGAGAAGAAATGCCTCTGGCTGGAGTCATCCATGCAGGCAGGGCTGAGTGGGGCAGCTGCGTGTGCATGTGTGTGTGTGTGCCCATAGCATGTAGCAGGGAACATGCATGCACCCTCTTCTCTGGGTCGGCCTGGCTCATTCTGGGTCCACGTCCACGGCCAGTCTCGTCCCTCCGTGTCCTGGGCGTATGTACTCGGACTTAACCTCAGGTCTGAGAGGTAAGTTCCTTCCACTCATCTTTCCTGGGTCTGCCCTTTCACCTGCGGCAACAATATGGTGCTGTCCATCTCTGGAAGGTCCAGGCCGGGAAGGACAGAGGCATCCCCTCGCCCAGAGGTGATCAAATATCCCTCAGCTGCCAGCTCGTCCTGCAAATGAAACCTTAGGGAGGAAGGACAGTATATCACTGGTCAGAATGCTGGGGTCCTGAGAGCAGCCACAGGCCTCACCCCAAGTCCTCCTCTTACGGAGGCCCAAAGCAGGAAGACCAAAGGCACAGGACACACTGTCACGCACAGAGGCCCAGCTTATCTCAACCCAAGCCACTGCATATCCACATGCCTCCTCCCGCTTCCGCCCGGCACAGATCCCTGCGTGGGGAGGGGGCTGCTCCCATCCTCTCCTCTACCCAGGACACGGCAGTGGGTGGGAGTGGGGAGCTACGGCTTTTGAACATGGGAGGAGACAAGCCACGCCTGGGAGCCGGGCTGAGCAAGGAGTATCTCCAGGGAAGACAGGGCAGGGGCCAGCTGGTTTCCCCCCACCTCCAGCCTCTCTGGTTTGGGCCTTTTAGGGGCCCGCCACCCTGTTGGCTGAGGATCAGTCCTGTGTGAGTTGAACATGGGGGGGGGATGAGTGCTCTGAAAGGGATGATTGTGACTCAGCAGGCCCCAAGGGACACCCCACCTCCCAAGCTAGACCCGCTTTTGGGCTGGGACCCGGCCCTCCCTGCTGGACCCCCGAGTCTCCACTTCTCCCGAGCCAAGGAACATGCTGGGCCCGGGCCTTGAGACGCCTCGGAAGGGCAGAGGCTGGCTCTCTGTTCTAGGCCCCAGGATGGCTTGGGGAGCACTGGCCTTTCTCCTGGGGGGCCTCCCGGCTCAGCGGCTGGTCCATTAGGCAGGCTGGTGCTGCGGGCTGCCTCCGCCCAATTACTGCGATGATTTCCACCTCGATGAGCAGTCTCATTGGCCAGGCCCGAGGCCTGGGTCACTCCCTGCAGCCTGCACACACATGGGTTGTCCAGCCTGAGGAGGGAGGTGAGGGCGAGGAGTATCAGACACAGAATGAGGAAGAGGTGGGCAGGAGAGGGCAAGAGTCCCAGAGGGGCAGAGCCATTGGCTGGCCTCTGACGTTGGCTGGGCACAGGCTCATGGGACAGAGTGGACCACTAGCAGCTGACTGGCCACTGGCAATATCGCCGCCATTTGGATAGCCAAGAGAGATAGAGTGGCCATGTCTGCCAGGCTTGTGGAGTCTTCACAGCCCTGGCCCCCGGACCTGCTTCAGGAAATTCTGGAGACATGCCACAGGCCTGGGCTGCAGTGGGGAGACCAAGAAAAAGGGGGAGTGCCCTGGGATCTTGGGGAAGTCAGGAAGCAAGTGGGAGTGCCAGGGGCCTGTCCTGCCCACTATTGAGTGCCTCAGGGAAGGGGGTTGAGCGTTGGCGACAATTCCTGAGGACTGTGGCCACCGTGGCTGGGCAAAGTGGTGTGTGGCTGGCAAATGCAAAGAGGAAGAGAGAAGGGAATTCTCTCCTTGACACCAAAGAAGGGAGAGAAAGGGATGCCCAGCTCCAGGTTCCTAAGTCTGGACTCGGCCCCTGGAGACTCTACTGTGGAAAGAAACGAGAGGTTCTGGTTGCCTGGGTGGAACTGGGCAGGCTCTGGGGTAACAGGTAACATGGGGTGAGAGGTGTCCCCATGGCCTCTGGCCAATGCGTCAGTGTGGGCCGGGTCTGCCCCCACAGAAGGAAGGAAGCCTTCTGAGCCTCCAGGTCTTGCACCCAGGGCTCCCAGTAGGCCATGAGCGGAGGCGAGGCCCAGCCCAGGGAGGCCCTCCAGGTTCTGAAATGGGCTCCCCACTCGGGCCTCTGCACCTTGGCTCCCACATCCATAGCCCCGCACCCGCCTGTCTCCCACAGAGGTGTGGTGGGAAGGAGGGTGGGCCTCCCAAGCAGCCTAAGGTTTGGGAGAGAGGCCCTGACACTGCTCTCTCTCCACCCCTCTCCCGCCGCGTCCTCTCCCCAGGCAGCACCAGTGTCTGGGATCGAGTACTCCAGAATTCTAACCAGCGCCTTCTTCTCCAGACCCCGTCCCCAGCAGCCCACCGGATGCAGCCAACATGCGCACCCCTCCCCTGGACTCCCGCTGCCTCCCTTCCCTCTGCGGAGCAGCCCAGAGTCCCAGGGTTTATCCCAACAATGGCCTTGCCCTTGACCCCCCCATACCAGGTCATTGCAACCCTGGCCCACTCCCTCCTAAATGTCTTACGTATCTGTCCCCTTGTGTCCATCCCCCCAGCCCCAAGTCCATCTGTGCTCAGCTGGGTGTCAGCCACAGCCTCCTAACTTGTCTGGCCTTACTTCCCATTGTGCATTTCCAGGAGAGTGAGCTTTCTAAAATGCAAAGCTGCCCATGTCTTTCCCCTTTTTAAAGCCCAGGCTGCCCCCTGCCCGGCCTATGAAGCCCTGACTTCTCTGGCTAACAGGCCTTGCCCTCTGGGACCTGGCCCTATCCCTCGTCCAGCCCCTTCTCTGGCTTCTCCTCATGCTCAAACCTTCTGATCCAGGCCTAGTGAACTCCTAGCATCTCCCAGGCCTACTAGGCTCTCCCTTACCTCTGTGCCTTTGCACCTGCTGTTCCCAGTCCCTGGCATGCCCATCCTGGCCAGCCCTCTTTGTGAAGTTATCCCTGACAGCCCCAGCTATCTTGCTCTACGCTGGGTCTGAGCACCCTTTGCCAGTGTTATTTCTTGGACACTCTCCTAAAGTCTAGACATACTCTGAGGCAGGTACCCAGCTCAGCGCCCAGAAAGTGTCCATGGAATGGACCAAAAAAATGTGTCTAAGTGGCAGCATCAGCTGGCCCCCTGTGTCCCTCTCTTGGGGCCCCGTTGGGTATAAACCTCTGTCACACCCTGTCTACCAGGCATCTGGTCCTTGCAGCATCCTCACAGCCCGACTGTGGAATCTGATTTTTTTTTTTTTTAATTTAGGCTGTTTTGGGTACAGCCCAGGGCTGGAGTGGAGGGGCCCCAAGCATCCTCCTCCCTCCATCACAGAGGGAATTTTTTTTTTTTTTTGAGTTGGA
>CAUYQG010289254.1:0-33125 GCA_963574415.1 Tarsius wallacei
TTTGAGCTGGAGTCTCACTCTCACCCAGACTGGAGTGCAGTGGCCGCTCCTGGCCACCGCAGCCTCGACCTGCTGGGCTCCGGCGATCCTTCCGCCTCAGCCTTCCAAGTAGCTGGAACTACAGGTGCGCGCTACCACGCCTGGCTAATTTTTTTGATTTATTATAGAGATGAGGTCTCACCAAGTTGCCCAGGCGGTCTCGAACCCGTGGGCTCAGGCAATTCACTCACCTCAGCCTCCCAAGGCGCGGGATTACCGGCTGAGCCACCGAGCCCGGCCCCTATTTTAGGTCATAGACTTCTCTGCCAGAAAACCAGAAAATTGGTAAGATTCCCTGTTCGACTGTTCACACACACTTGACAGGCCAGCTGACCACCGTGGAAAAAAAAAAGCCTTCAACCAGCCCCACATTGTACCTGAGTAGTAGACTTTTTCAACCAACAGCAGAGTAGGCATTATCAAAAAGTATAGTGGTAACATTGAGAAGAAAGTTTGTACATCCAATCAGGTGTAATCAAACTTTGTGGGAGAAGTGACCTATTTCTTAATAAGTCAGTATGAAAGCATCTCATAAAACAATCTTTTAAAAATTCGATAGCAAGCACCACCACTCTGTGGAATATTTTAAAGAGGTCCCATCTGTGACTTTTTCCCTAGCAAACATAGGTTCCAGTGAAGGCAACTGTTTGCAGAATCTTATGGCAGCTAACTCTGCAAACTGACCTACTTCTTCCAACCACGCTCTGTAAATTGCGTGGTTAGAACAAGCCCTGTGTGTGACAGGTTTCTTTTTCAGATACTGCAACCCGGCTCTATTTCATTATTGCCAATTTTGAAATTCCTCTTGATGGTTTCCCAGGTTTTATGGGAAGTCTTAAGGAAAAAAATAGGCAATTGATAAAATTGGTCACATGCTGAACACAGGTGAGATTTTACTAGGTTTCCAACATATCCTCTCAAGCGATTCCTCTCTTAGGGCCAGACACACATCTTATTCATACGTGTTGGTGGCATCCACAAATCCTAGTATATTTCATGCAGTAGCTGTTCAATAAATGTTGGTGCAATGAATGCATGTACGAGTGGGAACTTAAAAGAAATAAGAGAAAATACCAATAGGGAATGCATAGGAAGGAGAGAGAAATATTTTTTGTTTGTTTTTCAGGTTGATCAACTCTACTCGTTTGTACATTCATTCATTCATTAAGATTTATTGAGTATTCTCTGTGCCACATACTCATATAGCCATTGGATACCTTCTCCCCCACCACTACTAGGTACACAAAATCTCTTGGGTCAACACTAGAAATTATTTTGTAGAGGCCTTATGAAAATGGATAGATTTGAATTCTGAATATGACTCTTCTTGGTATTCATGATTCTGTCACTAATAAAAATCACATATTTTTATATCATCGCATTGAAAGTAGTTATTAGACCCAATGCTGTATATTTTTATTTAATGTGTTAATTAAAACACATATATTATCATATTGCAGATTTGGGCTCCTTTTTGCATTTTGATAACTGTATTTCAACATAATTAGTTTCCTTTATATATCTTATTTTATGCATTTAAAAACATTATTTTAAGAAGACATCTACATTTTTCACCAAACTCCCCAAGGGGATCATGGCACAAAAAATGATTAAGAATCTCTAACTTAGAATCAGATATTCTATTTTTGCTATAAAAATCTCAAAACACGGAATGTGAAAGGACCTATTAATCTTCATTAGATCCACATGAAATATAGAATGGCTAATAATTATTATTCCTATGAGTTTTAGATGGCTTTTAAGTTCTTCGAAATCTTGGATTGTGGTCACTGGGAACCAGAGTAGTTAGTCATACTCTCAACAGCATGCAGTTTAGATCTGGTTCCCCGGTCTCTACCACTTCTCCTATCAAAAGCAAATCATTTCTTGACACAGCCCTGGTCAGGTTGGCAGACCTACATCAACTTTCCCTCTAAAAATGACCGACATTCACTAAGCACTTGCTATGTTCTAATAATGTAGTCAGGAACTCCAGGAAGGCTGGCCTCAAAGCCCATGTACTCACCTTCTCCATTATACTGCTGTCTTGCATGGGTCAGGAAACAAAAATTCAGCCCCTGGCTTCATTTGGAGAGAGAGGATCTTCACCTCTCACCATGTAGGTGAACATTCAGTCCCCATTTTCTATAGGAAGTTGTATTTCTGTTCCTTCTTGACTGGTGACATGACTTCCACTGAACACTGCGGGCTTCCCCTGTACTATTGTCTGTGAAAGTATTTGAGAGGGGGATAAGTGAGGGAGAGATTTTTGTTATTTACTTATGCATATTTGTTTCTATTTTCAAAATGTTTTATTAAACATTTCTCTATGTTTGCATTAGAAGGTTGTGATCTTTGCATATATTCACTCTACCATCTTGCCTAGAAGTTTTCTTTTGACTCTGTGGCAAAAATGATGTTCTACGAAACAGATTTAATTACTCCCCACCTCCTGTAGATAAAAAGCACAAATTCTTTTGCATGGCAAACACTTGACTTCATCCAACCTTTCTACTTTGGCCACCTACCATTCCTTTTATTCCCATCATGTTTCAATCACACTAGATAATTTGTTCTCTTCCCAAAATGTCCGATGAGTTAATACAGCAAGTTAATACTCAAGGTCTCGTTCAAAAATCATCTCCTCTCTGTACCTTTCTTTGAGGCAGATTAATTACCCTTCATCTATGTTCCCAAGCACTTTAAGCAGTGGTCTATTATAGCATTTAATCACACTATCATCTGATGCGTCTTTCTTTTCTATCTAATCCTGAACCACTCTAAAACACAATGATGTACTACTGTTTATCGCTGGATTCTCATTACCTAGTATACAGTGGGCATTCAAATATGTGCAATGTGTTGGATTAGAACTGACATTAATCCCTCACTCTCTCTGAAAGCATGTTTTTATTATATATTCCATGCCATTCCCTTAAGGCAGTTGATCAAAATCTACAGAGCAATAGAGTATAGAACTTGAACCCTAAGTTGAAATAATTTAGGTTTAATTCATACAGTCAAACATTCTCAGGTTAGGAAAAGGTGCTAAGAGTTATGTAGTCTAATCACCCATCCATCATGCTGAAATTCTCTACAACTTCCCAACTTAGCAGTCATCTAGAGCTTGAAAACTTTTATTTGGCCTGTCTTCATTCAGTGCATACGATGTGGTAATAACTGGCTTCTATCTCCCTTCACTTGCGGGGGCTTCCCAGCTCTACAAAGTTCAAAAGCAGTGGAAAGAAATTCAGAGTTCTTCTATCCTCAGATGTCTCAGATGTCTTCTATCCTCCAGCCATTGCCCTTCCAAACCAGCTGATGATGGTACAGCTCTGGTAAGACCCCTTTTATTTATTTTCTACCATGATTTTAGGAAGGAGAGTTGGACTAGCTCTTAGTATCCCCTTTTACTTTGATCCCTTTTATACTCTGTTAAGGAAAAATTACTTGAATGTCTTGCCTATGGATGGCAGTCTTCCCTGGTTCTATCACTAATGTAGATTTTCTCCTATTTTTATATTCACTTGATTATGCCAATGATGACTTGGAAAAGGGGCAGAAAGCATGAGGTTTAAATGCTTGTTAGGTGAAGAAGCGAAGGCAGATGCTGTCCTCTCCTATTCCCAAACTCATTCTTCCTTAGAATGGAGAAATGCTAATTATGTACGATTAAAGTCAAAGATACTGATGGGTCATGTTTTCTAATGAGCAGGGAGGGTCATGGCATGATTAAGGTCATACATATGGTTATGGTCCTCTCTTCTTCTTTATGTTTCTATATGGCCAAATTTGCAATGTCACACTGAGCAGATATCTCTGTCCTACTCCAGCATACTTCACTCTGCCTTCTTCTCACCTGGCTTGTTTGCATGCTTTCATCTCATGCATCAAAAGACATAAGCTTCAATAAGTGAGATTTTAACTTTACAAGAGGAAAAGAAATCCTTTAGGCAATAGCATTGGCCATATACTGTAAGTAGCTTATTGGAAAGGTTTGTGGTGAGTGTAGGGCATATGCCCTGATGATAAGAATGAAATGGGACGGGCTCAGTGGCTCAGCCTGTAATCCCGCTCTTTGGGAGACTGAGGTGAGTGGATTGCCTGAGCTCGCGGGTTTGAGACCCACCTGGGCTACTTGGCGAGACCTCATCTCTACAATAAATCAAAAAAAAATTAGCTGGGCGTGGTAGCGCACGCCTGTAGTTCCAGCTACTTGGAAGGCTGAGGCGGAAGGATCGCCGGAGCCCAGCAGGTCGAGGCTGTGGTGGCCGGGAGCGGCCACTGCACTCCAGTCTGGGTGATACCAGATACTGTGACTCTAAAGGGAAATGGACAGGTTCTTCACGAAAGGTCATGAGGTGTAGCATGCAAGGGGATTCTTTAGTGCCCACTGGTCCTCTGGACTCCCATAGATGAAGAAGTCAAGCATAAAAAAATTAAGCCTTTCAAAAGGCAGAAGGTGGGGACTAGATTTAGGGTGGCGCGCACCCCCCAAGGCAGGACTTTTAACATTATTCTTTCCTACAAAGGAAAATAGTGTTTGCATCAACTCCATCTCTCTCTGACATGTCTGCTTTGGAAACTGGGAGAAGTGAGAGTGTAGTGCCCAGTACAAAAACAGACATCTGCCACTCATGGTCACACACCATCAATTCAGCCAAATAACTTCATTTTCCAAATGCATAATACCTCTTACATTTGGACAGCTGTCACAAAACAGACGTGAACTCAGAGACCTTCCCAGACGAAATCTTCTTGAGCAGAGCAGTATAGGGGAGGAGGTGGGCCTGTGTGGGGAGCTGGGATTTTTAGGTGGAGGGAATTCACTTAAACGTCCAAAAGGCACTGACTGCGTGTGCTGTTCTACATCTTTATTCGTTTGTGTGATCCTTGAGCATATTGGAGACAGGAAGTAATTGTTCTGGGGAGGAGACAGATGTGATATTGTAGAAAAAAGAGTTATGCGCCAGAGATAGAATGGTGAGCGTAAACAGACTTGAAACTGATAGCTTAGTATAAGTCTATTCTTGTATAGCCCCACATACACATTCAAAATATACAAAAACGCAAGCATGCACTTGGTCCTCATTCTCCAGGTTCCCATACGAACAACCCTAAAGCAAAGTCTCTGAGAAAACATAAGATTAAGTCCCTAACCTGAACTTTAGTGACAAAATCACAGGTAAAAGCCAAAGGAAGAGTCTGAAGAAATGAGCATCATCCAACGACAGCTCGCCTTTCCAAGTGACCTTAATGTGTGTCAGCTCTGCACTAAAAAACAATGTGAGACCTTGCACAGGTCACAGCATCTCTGACTGCGTTTCCTTATGTGTTAAATGGAGACAATAAAAACTATGTGACAAACCTCAGATGAGCGAATATTTCCAAATGTAAATCCAAAGGATTATAAACAAATAGTTCTGTTTATTCAAGTCCATCCCTAGATTAATCTTCCCTAGATAAGTTGTAATTCCCTAGAGAGACTGAGGAATTACAAATTCTACTTTCTATGGCTGTTCCATTGCAAGAACTTAGTACCATTGTGTGTGTGAGGATTCCTGCTACTCCAGGGAAGGACAAGGATAATAAAATTAAAATGAAAACGAAGCATTAAATAATACAAAACTGTATGCAGCCTTGTCAGCTGCCTAACTCTGCCAAAGCCTGAGGCCACTCTAGGGAGGAAGTGGTGGTGTGTGACAGCAAAGATGATGGAATATACAATGGTTTGTTATCTGGGGACTGGCCTCCCAACCAAGAGGAAGCCTCACTCTTGGCCATCAGCAAGGAAAATTGTATCATGGAAAATACAAAGAGAAACTGTTGATCTCCTCTGTGCCACTGAATTTTGTTTCCTCTTTCTTTGGACTGCAAATAGAGACCACTGTTTTAATTCTGCCTGTGTCTATCTATTTATTGCCATTGGCAAAGTATAAAATCAGACATGTAAAAGTCAGTTAGCTGAACTGAATTTTCTCCCAGCTTTGGAATTAGGAATTATTATACCCAATTTGTAGTTGAAGAAATTTAGACTCAAAGAAGAAACTACCAATCAAAGCTACCAAGTTAATAAAAGGGGAAAGCTGGATGCCTTTGTGGTAGCCTTATAGAGGTTTTGGGGGTTCCATGGGTCCTTCTCTTATCCTCACTTAAATAGTAACTGCCATTGGCTACCGAATCTGCTCCCAAACTGAACCTCAGCCAAACACTTCAATAACTTCTTCAAGTTCATTTATCCTAATAAAAGAAGTCACAGGGATGCACAAGCACAATAATAAATCCCCATTTACAGATGGAAATCAATGAAGCTTAGATATTCAGGGTCACTCAGGGTCATTCAAAATTTAGGAAAGAATAGGAATGGAAATATCTAGTCAAATTTCCACACTTAAACTTACTTCATTTGATAACATTTCAACTACTGGCTATATGAAGTTAGGTAAGTTACCTAACATCTCTGAGCCGTCATTCTTAAATAATGGGAATAATAATACTTATCTAAAACAGCGTTATGATGAGGATAATTAATAGTGATTGTTGTTGAAAGCCATATTGGACCAGGCTTATTTAAGTGCTTCATGCACTTTCCACCTACAACTAAATGCAAGGTTCCACTTCCAGGATGGAGGAGTAAGTTTTCAGTACACTGGTCCTCCTACCAGTCACAGCTACTAACTCTGGACAAAATGCCACTAAAATAATCACGTGAGAGCTCTGTGGTGTGAAAAAAATAGATTTTGGAGGGGAGTCAAAACTTAGAAGAAGGAATCTTCCTGAGTTGAGCTTCTCCTTAGCAGGACTGCCCTGATTGCAGACTCCAGTCATGATATAGGAAAGCTAAATATAGAAAACACATTGATGTCTTGACCTCAGGAAGAAAAGAATAGAACCTGAGTCAACAATGATTGCTGATGTGTGAGAAGAATCTCAACAACAACAAAAAGTCAGAGCTAGAGAAGAAGAATCCTAAATTCTATGTATAAGCCCTCCCTCAGTCTCTGGCTGATGCCTGGACCACCTGTGCATGAAGTAGACTGAAAGCAGCCCAGTTAAATATAAAATATTGAAACTCAGATGTAGTTACCACCTATCTAACCAAGTTAATATAGGCTATATACATCAACATTTATTGAAAGAATATAACAGAATCCAAAATATAACATTAGTAATATCCAGGATACAGTCCAAAACTACTCAATATATGAAGAATAATGAAAATGTGACCCATTCACAAAAGAAAAGGCAACCAACCAAGGCCAACGCTGAGATGTCCCAGATGTTAAAATTATCAGATAAGGACTTTAAAGCAGTTAATATGACTATGCTCAATGTGGTCAAGGAAAATATGTTTGTAACAAATGAAGAGAGGATACCTCGATATTAATTTTTTTCTGACTGCCATGACAAATTATCACAAACTTGGTGACTTAAAACAATAGAAATTTGTTCTCGCAGTTCTGGAAGTCAGAAATCTGAAATCAAGGTGTTTGGTCAATCTCTGATAGCTCTAGAAGACAATCTTGACTTGCCTTTTCCAGTTTCTGGTGGCTTAAGATGCTCCTTGAATTGTTACTTCATAGCCCTGATCTGTGATTCTGTTTTCACATGGCCTTCTCCTCTGTGTCTATGCCTTCTCCTCCTCTGTCTCTAATAAAGACACTGATTTTCAGTGGACTTAGATCTCACATGGGTAATCCAGGATGATCTCATCTCAAGATTTTTAACTTAATTATGTCTGCAAAGATCCTTTTTCAAAATAAGTAATATTCACAAGGCCTGGATATTAGGACTTGAACATATCATGTTAGGGGTTATCACTGAACCACTACAGGTATCAAACACAGTTTTGTGTACTACGAGGTCAAAATTGTAAATATATATAAATCATTGCCATTTAACAGCAACAAAAAAAAAGCTCACAACTTAATGTGAACATAAGACATCAATATGAAATAATTATATTAAATATTCCAAAATACAAAAACCTCTTAAATAAAAACATTTTATATAATTCTGGACACGGTTCTGAGCACACATAGGTTCTCAATCTATAGGACCATCATGTGGAAATAGCTCCATTCCATAAATGAGATACCTAAGAACCAAAGAAATGATGTGCTAATCCTAGATCTTTCCTTCAGCATAGTGTGGAGATCAAAGGTCCTGTAAGTCTCAACTTTCTATGAAAGGAAGATTACATCACTTCCTTTGAGATATTTACAAGGATTATACATTAACGCATGTAGCTCTATTAGCACAATGTTTGGTACGCAGTAAGTTCTCAAAAAGCAAAGCTCAAAAAGTTTTTTTTGAAGGAAGCTAGTCATGGTACACAGTGGTGATGCTATTCAAACTCTGATGTGCCTGGCTCCCAAATCCATGATTTTTTTTATTATACCATAGAGTATTGAACAGAAAAGCTAGGGAAGTCGCATCATTTGTTCTCTCTACACAGAATGTTTTCCTCAAATCCTTTTATGGCTAGTGGAAGAGGAGATTCCTCCTTCTTCTCCTTTTTCTGCTTCTCCTCCTTCTAACATCTTTATTGAGCTGAAATTTACATGAGTGCAAGTAACCTATTAAAAGTGTACAATTCAGTGGTTTTTACTGTATTCACAAAGTTATGTAGCCATCACCACAATCCATTTTAAAACATTTTTATCACTCACCCCCCAAAAACTCCATACCCATTAGCAGTCATTCCCCTTCTTCCCCACCCCACCCCTACACTTCAAGTCCCACTCTCACCTCCCACTCCTTGGCAACCACCAATATACTTCTTTTCTCTACAGTTTTGCCTCTTCTGGACATTTCGTACAAAGAGAGTCTTACAATATGTGATCTTTTGTAAGTGGCTTATCTTATTTGGAATGTTTTTGTGATTTATGTATGTTTTAACATGTATCAGCACTTCATTACTTTTTATTACCAAATAATATTCCATTGTGTGGATATAACACATTTTATTTATCCATTTATCAATTGAACATCTGACTTGTTTTCACTTTTTGGCTACTATGAAATTTTACATTTGATTTTTTGTATAGACATATGTTTCCATTTCTCTTAGCTATATACCTAGAAATGGACCTACTGGGTCTTATGGCAACTCTTTTTTTTTTATTTTAAAGATGTGGGGTACAGTTCAGGGTTAGGTATACAAATGTTGATTATGCAGGTACCCTTGTTGATGAGATGTGCCCCTCCCTCCCCTAGCAGTTTCCCTCAACTGCTAATCCCAGTCGCCCTCCCCTGGCAGTTTCACACTACTATGGTAACTCTTTGTTTAAGTTTTGGAAAATTTCAGACTGTTTTCCAAAGTAGTTGCATCATTTTACATTCTCACCAGCAAAATATGAGGGCTCTGATTTCTCCACATCTTTGCCCACACTTATTATTATCTGGCTTTTTTATTATAACCATCCTAGTGGGTGTGAAGTGGTATCCCACTGTGGTTTTGAATTGTATTTGACTGGTGGTGAATGATGTAGAGGGACTCTTCATGTGCCAATTGGTCATTTGTATATTTTATTTAGCAAACTATCTCTTCAGATTCTTGACCCTTTTTAAAAAATTTGTCTTTTTCACTGCATCATTTTTACGGCAACACAAAAAGTTCTAATTTTGATAAAAATCCAGTGTAACTATTTTTTCTTTTGTTGCTTGTGATGACTTCTTCTTGGTCCTCAGGTCAACCTGAGTTATTTTCCTTGTAGCTCTAATGCTTATCTGCACTTGTATTTATTTATTGGTATATGTGCTTGTTTTCTGTCTCCCACTCAACTATAAACACTCTGAAGGCAAGAAGCATGTGTATTGGGCTCACTGCTCCATCAATAGTGCCTTTAAAAAGTTCTTACCCAAAGTAGGCACTTGATAAATATTTTCGCATTAATGAATATAAGATCTTTATACTATCCCAGTAAAAAGCAAGCCTGTGAAAGACAACATGTTAGCAATGAGAAAAAATATAGGATCAAGAGGCTTATTTACACCCCCGCCCAATAAAAAGCAGATTTAAAAGCATCCTCCTACAGCCTCCATCGATTCTCACCTGAAGCCATGGCTCTGTGAATTCTGGGGAAGCAGAAGCCCTTGCTCAGAGGCTGCCTGGGGCAGGGCATGGGCTGCTTGTATGGAAATGAGGCTGAGCTACAGTTAGGCGACATCTGCTCAATGAAGCCGGCCAAAGGCATCAGCAGCCTCATACAGCTTTATTCTGAGGACTGACAGCCAATGGGTGTCCCTGAAGAGCTCTCACTCAGATACGGTGGGTAGCAAACCCAATAGTTGTTCAACTTCGCAAGCTAATTGATCACTGTTTGGCCATTAGCATTGCTTACCTCCTGTACCACATTCCAGGCTCAATTCTCTCTGCATATCGCCATCATTCACAGGATTTATTTTCAGATGGTTTTCTTTCCTGGTTAACTCTGTAAAAAGAATATACTTGGCCCATTTCACTCAAAAAAGGAAGCTCTTAAATGGTTCGTTTTATCTTTTCTAAGTCCCAGGTCTATAGCCTTCTTCTATTGTAACAATTTAAAGGACTCCTGAAAGGGTTTTATGTCAGAGAATAATATTAAGGATGTGATTTTACTGGGAATCGTGATGTTACCAAAATGCCAGTCCCTGACTCATCCAGGTGTTATCAGTGAAGCCCTCACTCCTAAACTTTAGTCTGCTCCCTTACCAAAAACTCACCACGGGTCCTTTCCTGGAGATCCACTATGAAATCAGCTGTATCACTAGGTGGGACAGGAAGATCTGGAATAGACTATAGCTGGTAGGTCTGGAGGAAATCACCAAGCTTATCTAGGATGTCCTAGTCTCTATGATTAGGTTTGTATTTTCTTTTCCTGCCTCATTCTAGTTGCATGCCAGAGCTCAAACCTTCAACTTTGTTGACCCTAAATACTATTCTGTTTGGATCAGTAGGTCTCATAACTGTCAGCACTTGCCCATTAGAATTACTTGAGGAATTTCCAAAAATAGACCCACTTCAGACCAATGAAGTCAAACCTCTGGTTGCGAGGACCAGGCATCTGGAACTTCAAAAGCTCCCTAGGTAATGCCAGAGTAGAGCTAAAGAACCATGTATTTCATCTCAGGTGATGGTGGTAGTATTAAGAAGAAACTTTTCACCACAACCTCCAGTGCCAGTACCTATCTGACTTTGTTAGCTGCTAAATGACTCCTGATAGGTTAGCCCAAGTCTGAGTTGGTCACTTTGCTGTAGATGGACCGGAGTCAATATGACTTCATAGTATGCCTCAGTCTTCCATCATGCCTGATCATCATTTTCTTCTCCTCCCTGTTGACCTAGATTCTGAGAATCTAAGCATGTATGAGTGCTCTAGACAGGTAGGCCTGGGTCAAGCTTGAAGCTCAAGCTAGGTTTAGGGAATACAGCAGGGTCCCTGGGAGCATTGCTGCATGGCCAATCAAACTGGAGGCCCAGTCTCTTGAACAAAATAAGTATTGGGTGAAGATTCACATTTCAGAAATGCTGCCTTTCAGAGTATGTGAACATACGGGGGTCACCCGGAGCTCTGGTGTCTGACTGCCAGCAAGAGAGCTGGGGAAGAAGCGGGAATGAGGCAGGCAGCCAAAATCCCAGCTGTCGTGTGGGCTCTATTTTCTGAAAATGTGAATGCATTCTGATCCCCACTGGTCCCAGGGGGTGGAGACTATTAATAAACTCCGTGCCCTGGAGGAAGTCTGTATCAGAACTGGGACAGGTACAACCAGTAAGTGGGAGGCCTCTGAGACACCAAATATGGAATGTCAGGAAAGACAGAGGTGGGACCGGCCAGAGATGGGGAGCCAGGGACAGTCAGCTCCTTCTAAGTGTGTCGTCCGGGTTGACCTTCTGGTCCCTCTTCCCTTGTTCTGTCCCAGCTCCCATCAGTATTCAAATTCCAACTACCAGCTAGACTCCACAGGGGTGAGAGCACACTTTAAAGGCAAAAGTAAAGACCTCATTAAATGGAGGAATCCAGAGAATAGAATGAATAGAAATGAAACACTTTCAGCTACCCCTCAGGAGGCCCCAGCAGAACAGCACTTCTCAGTGGAAAGCATTAGAACAGAGGTAATTTCTTAATGAACTACACCTCCACAGTGCCCCCAGGGGCCCAGCATTGATGATGTGGAGTGGGGAAATTTACACCCAGCCCTCTCTTGCTCCACGATTCAGCCTCCAGAAATGCAGAACCAAAGCTGTAGATGATAAAACATAGGCCAGGATGGAGAAAACCCAGATAATTTGCCTTCAAATCCACACTTCCAATCTCTCACATGCTCTCACTCCTAATAGAGGCCTGACTTTTTCAGTCTGAAGTGTTAGAATTTAAATAGAAAAAGTGAGCCAGGCACTGTGGCTCATGCCTATAATCCCTGCACTTTAGGAGGCTGAGGTGGAAGGATCGCTTGAGGCCAAGATTCAAGACTAGCCTGGGCAATATAGCAAAACCCCATCTCTACAAAAAAAAAAAAAATCAGCCGAGCATGTCTTTAGTCCCCGCTAACTGGGAGGTTGAGGCAGCCCAGGAGTTCAAGGCTGCAGTGAGCTATGATTGCACCACTGCATTCCAGCCTACAAGACAGAGCAAGACACTTTCTCTAAGTAAATAAAATAAAATAAAAATAAAAAGTTAGTAATTGTAAACATCTAAATAATTTTGGTTGTCCTCATGTCCTAGGAATCCTGGATGAAGGAAAACCTAATGTGTTCTCCAGGTAAAGAAAATGAGATCTTTTTTGTAAGCCGGTATCAGGCCTGTGTTGCTGAAGTCTTGAGCCACACCAAACCCATGAATTCAGTAAAGACAGCTCAGCAGAAAAAAAAGCAATGGTATTTAGAGTTGGGGAACCTGAATTTAAATCCTGGCTTTGTTGATGAATTGCTATATGATTATATGTGTGTGTGTGTGTGTGTGTGTGTGTGTGATATATATATATATGTACATATATATATATATGCTACATGATTATTATATTACATATACAGAGACAGGATGCCAAAAAATGTATACACATTTTAAGAGAGAAAAAAACTGTATTAAAATTGTAATACTCAATATATACTGATAATAAAAGATGAATATAAGTCACGTTTGACTTCTGCAGTTACAAGAGGTGCTCAAAGTAGTTACCACCAGCATCCAGACACTGCTAATTACAGTGAATACTGCAGAACCACTGCTGTGTAAGGCCTCCCAGATCTTCCCTTATACACATCACACATAGTACCATGGGTCTCAAACTTAACATGAATGCATGCAATCATTAAATGTGTTGGAGGTTCTGTTGTATACACATGCCTCCATTGTCATTGTATTTCCACAACGTTCTCAAATTTCAAATATCGCTTCAAAATGGTCTTGTACTCCTCAAATGACAACCGTGCTTCTGCCATTTTCTTTGACTGTCTTGCTTGTCACATGGTGACGCTAGCATTCACTTGATTAACACCATCTTTTCAGCGAATGTCACATTACACATTGCTACCATAATTCAATTCAACTTCAAAAAGTAACACATAGGCAACATCTCATAAAATGTGTACATGTTTTTTGACACCCCTGGTGTATCCCTTAGCCTTCTTAGGGTTTAGTTTTGTTATTTGTAAATTAAGGGTAATAAATACCTAAAAATAAAGTATGTGAATGAGATGAACTGTTTACCCAAAGAATAGCAGGTATCAACACACCTCTGTGGCATTCTAGGTATCCAGAAGATTGTCCAGATAGTGATAATGACAACAGCTAATTTATGAAGCATTTACTACATGCTAGGGACTGTGCTTTAGTTTTTGCATACATGAGCACATTTATTCCTTTTATGGTGCTGTAAGTATTATCTTATACCCATTTTACATACAAGAAAACAAGGGCTCAGAATAGATAGTTAATGCATTCAAGGCCATATACCTAATAAGAGTTGAATCTACCACGTGCTAAGCACCACTGTGCCACATTGCCATGCAGCTCAACAAAGAAACAAGTTGCCCCAAGGTTGTCCAAGCTTACTCGGGAAATAGAATAATCCCACAATTGCACATTAAGTGAATGGTTTTATAGACTGAAATTATCCCAAATTCTCAGTGTCAATGAACTGTTCACCTACTCAATGTTTGGCAAATGTGCTAAATGATATTTTTGTTGAGTATATCTGTGCTAGGCAGACTTACAAGATGGCCTCAACCCTTTGAGAGTAGACTGGACCCAGTGACTTACTATTAATAAAAAGAATATGGCAAAAACAATGGGATGCCACTCTATCAGTTTTCCATTGCTGCGTACTAGTCTGCTCAAACTACCATAACAAAATACCATAGACTAGGTAGCTCAAACAACAGAAATTTATTTTCTCACACTTCTGGAGGCTAGAAGTTCAGGATCAAGGTTCCAACTGATTCGGTGTCTGATAAAGGCTCTCTTCCTCACTTCCAGATTGCCATTTCCTCACTGTGTCCTCATATGGCCTTCTCTCGAGGTGTATACCCAGATAGATAGCATTCTCTGGTGTCTTTTATTTTAAGAACACTTGTCTTATCAGATCAAGGACATAGCCTTATGATCTCATTTAACCTTAAGTACTTCCTCATAGGCCCTATCTCCAAATTCAGTCACACAATACATTTAGGCCTTCAACAAACAAATTTGGAGACACGGTGCAGTCCACAGCACTGCATAACAAATTACCACAAACATAATAGTTTCAACCAACATGAAGTTATTAGATTACTGTTTCCATCAGCCAGGAGTCTGGGTATAGGTTAGATGGGTTCTCTCTTCAAAGTATCACAAATCTGAAATCAAAGTATCAACCAAGCTGAGTTTTAGCCAGAGACCCTGAGGGGAAATCAACTTCCAAGCTCATTTTTTTTCTTAATTGGCAAATAATAATTGTATATATTTATGGGGTACAATGTGATGTTTTGATACATATATGCATTGTGGAATGATCAAATCAGGCAAATGAACATACTCATCATCTCAAATACTCATCATTCCAAGTTCATTCCTGTTTTTGGCAGAGTTTAGTTCCTTGTGACTAAAGGACTGAGGTTCCTGTTTTCTTAAGGGCTGTCACCTGAGGGATGCATTCAGCTGCTAGAAGCCACTTGCCTTACTTGCCACATGACGCCCTCTATATACAAGTAAGCAATACTCTATCAAATTCCTGACTTCCCTTGTCTCTGACCTTGAGCCCTAGGCTCATTAAATATATGTGTGTTAGGTAAACTTCTTCAGGGCTTATGTGATGAAGTCATTTCCACCTAGATAATCTTCCTATCATTAGGTCAACAGATTTGAGACCTGAGTCACATTTGCAAAATCCTTTTGGCCATATAATGTCACATAATCATGGGAACGATGGCCCACCATATTTACAAGCCTAGGATTATACAGAATGTACACAGTGGGAAACATTTTAAAGTTCTGCACACCATAATCACTTACAAGTTTCGGTTATAAAATCCTGTGACTCCATCTTAATCACTCTTTCTCTGGCTTTTCTCACTTGCTTGCTCCGAGGAAGCAAGTGGCCAAGTTGTGAATTGCCCCATGAAAAGACTCAAGTAGCAAGAAAACTAAGTGCAGTCTCCAGCCATGAAGAGTTGAGGCCATCAATCCAGGTACAGTGAAGCAGTGAGTCCCACCAACTACATGAGTGAGCTCAGAAGACGCTCTCTCTCCATTTGAAGCCTGTGGTGACTGACTGCAGCCCTAACTAACACCTTTATTGTAGCCTTGTGAGAGGACTCAGCTAAGCCGTACCCACATTCCTGACCCACAGAAACTGTAAGATAACGACAGAGTTTAGATGTTTGTACCCTCCAGATTTATGTTGAAATGTAATTCCCAGTGTTGGAAGTGGGGCTTAGTGTGAGGTGATTGGATTCCTGAAGGTAGAGGCTTGGTGCAGTAATAAGGGAGTTCTTGGTTTATTATTTCTTGCAAGAACTGGTTGTTTAAAAGTCTGGTACCTCCTGTCTTTCTCTAGCTCCCACTCTCACCATGTGGCACGCCAGTTCCCCTTGCCTTACAACACGAGTGAAAGCTTCCTGGTGCTTCACCATAAGCCAAGCAGATGCCATGCAGAACTATGAACCAAATAAACCTTCTTTTCTTTATCAATTACTCAGTCTCAGGTATTTCTTTATAGCAGCACAAAATGGACTAATAAAGATAATAAATGCTGTTTGCATTTTTTCTTGTTTTGGGGGGTTTGTGTTTTTTTAATTGATAGATTAAAAATGTTTATATTGATGGAATACCACATGATATTTTGATATCTGTATACACTGTGGAATGACTAAATCAAGCTATTTAACATATGCATTACCTCACATACTTATCATTTTTGTGGTGAGAACATTTAAAATCTCTCTTAGCAATTTTCAAGTGTATAATATATTGTTATTAACCGTAGTGAATCACATGATATACATATAGGTGTCTTAAGCTTATTCCTGCTAACTGAAATTGTGTATCCTTTAGCCAACTTCTCATCAATTATCCCACTCTTCAGCCTCTGGTAACCACTATTTAACTTTCTATCTCTCTTTTTTTTTTTTTTAGTTTGACTTCTTTCATTTCCACGTATAAGTGAGAACAGGCAGCATTAGTCTTTGTGTGCCTGGCTTATTTCACTTAACATAATGTCCCACAGCTTCATCCATGTTGTCACAAATGATGAAATTTCTTTCTTTTTTAAGGCTGCATAGTATTTCACTGTGTATATAACCCACATTTTCTTTATCCTAAATGCTACTGTGGCCGAGTGTGGTGGCTCATGCTTGTAATCCCAGGACTTTGGGAAGCTGAGGTAGGAGGATTGTTTGAGATCAGAGGTTAACCTAACCAACATAGCAAGACCCTACCTTTACAAAAAAAAAATTTGACTAGTCATGGGAGGCTGAGGGGTAAGGATCGATCGAGCCCAGGAGTCCAAGATTACAGTAAGCTATGATTGTATTACTACAGTCCAGCCTGGGCAATAGAGTGAGATCCTGTCTCTTTTTTTTTTTGAGATGGAGTCTCACTCTGTCACCCAGGCTGGAGTGCAGTGGCCGCTCCCGGCCACCGCAGCCTCGACCTGCTGGGCTCCGGCGATCCTTCCACCTCAGCCTTCCGAGTAGAAAGAATTATAGGCACGCACTACCACGCCCGGCTGAAAAGTATTCTTTCTAGGTTGTAATACATGAGGTCCACTGGGGACACTAGATATCGAAGCCCCCCACCACCCAACTTCTTTTCCAAAAGCATAGCAGTGTCCTGAGCCCCTGGACCTCTGCCCTGAGGTCTAATTCCCTTGGCACAAAACCAGCCAGTTCTGGGCTGGGTGGATGATGAAGAAGGAGAAGAAAGGAGGCCTTGAAGGACACAGGACCTGAAGGGGGTTGGGGGCGCTAAGGAGAGCCTGAGCTCAGAAGAGGCAAGCCTGAGGCTTTGGGGGTCTCAATGACTCAGCCAGGCAGGCTCCATAAATAGGCTGGTATGGAAGGACAGCTTGATGGCACCCATAGAAGACACCACCCTCATCTTTCTAGATTCCCAGCCCAGATGCCCCCACACCCTCAGACTAGCAGTGTCAAGAGACTCAGGATTTTTCCTCACGAGACCCCCCACCCACAGATGCACTTATTCTCATTTTCCATGTGGTCTTTCCCCCTCCAAAGTGGTAGTGGGGAGGCGTTCAGGCACAGGCTCTGGAGTAAATGACAAGAGTCAGATGCTGCGTATGATGTGTTGGGTGAGTTACTTCACATCTCCAAGCCACAGTTCTCGCATCTATGAAATGGGGATGACAATAGTACCTGTCCCCTAGGGTTGTTATAATATGCAAATACGTTTATGCTTTAAAGCACTTAGCCCACCTAGCCTGGCCAGGAGGAAGTGCTTAATCCATGTTAGTTATTAGAATGGCTAACACAGGTGTCTGGCCCACCTGTGACTCTCCTTCTGTGGTCCAGGTTGACCTCATCTCTAACTTCAAAGAAGCTCCTGTCTCCATGGGTCCTGACCAACATTAAGAATTCTCCTTCCAGGCCGGGCTCAGTCTGTAATCCCAGCACTTTGGGAGGCCGAGGCGAGTGGATTGCCTGAACCCATGGGTTTGAGACCCGCCGGGGCAACTTGGCGAGACCTCGTCTCTACAATAAACCCAAAAATTAGCCGGGCGTGGTAGCGCATGCCTGTAGTTCCGGCTACTTGGAAGGCTGAGGTGGAAGGATCACCCGAGCCCAGCAGGTCGAGGCTGCAGTGGCTGGCAGCGGCCACTGCACTCCAGTCTGGGTGACAGTGAGACTCCAACTCAAAAAAAATAAAAGAATTCTCCTTCCAAGGGCTCAAAGGTTTCTCCACTTCTTTCCTCTCGGGTCTGAAGTGGCATCTTCTTGACACCTTTGCTCCTGCACCCCCAAATGGCAGCAGAGATGCTCTTTCCTCTGCTCTTGCACCCCCCACTCCGCCCTCCCCCTCTCCCGTCAGCTCCTGGAGTGGCCCAGTGGCACTGTGATCTCCAGCTTCAGGCTTCTTACTGCATCTCTGTGACCCACCGCAGTCCTGTCCAGTCTCACTGTCTCTGTCTCACTGTCTCTGACTCTGTCTCTGTCTTTGCTGTCTCTCATTTCCCCTCTTCTCTCCCCCTTTTTCTCTGTTTGTCTCCCTTAATTAGCCATACTCTGGAACAGAAGTGTTTTTATTATGTTTTATTTATTGAATGGCTTTACGTTTCCTGTTCTTAATTTAAAAGGCAGATCGATAAAATGCTTTATATTCCTTGTTTAAAACAAAACAAAGCTAAGTTAAGTTGTGCTTTGTTCATGTGGCTCTTCCTTGCTTATTTCTTTCCCTGTAGGAAGAAAATGTTCCTCATCTGCATTCTCTTAATTGACAAAAACACTTAGTCCATTTGCTGGTTCATTCATTCAATTAATTATTCAGTAAACAGCTGTTGAGCCCTAGTTGTGGGTCAGGCGCTGTACTGGGTTTCTGCCCTCAAGAGGCTCCTATCTAGCTGGGGAAGCTGACTTGGGCACTAGTATGTGCCAGAAAATGCTAGAGGTGCTGTGCCAATGTGTGTGGTGTTGGATGTGGTTCAAATGAGGGAGCGGGAAAGGCTTCTGGGAGGAGAGCAAGTTGCATTGAGGATTCATAGCTGTCTTAACTTGGGCTCACCCAGAAGCAGATCCTAAGACAAGGAAATGAGTGCAAGTAGTTAGTTTGGGAGGATCCAAGGGAGCACCAGCAGGGGTGTGGGGAAGAGAGACCTAGAAGGAAGTCAATGCAGGGTACATCCATGAGCAGGCTACCACAACTGGGGCTCAGTCCCCCTAGGAATCTCTGGAAAAATGTATAGATCTCAGAGTTATCCCAGTTGAGTGGTGAGGGAGCTGGGGTATTTATACTCCTGGCAGCTGCCATCAATCACTGATGAGAGCCATCCCTGGGAGGCCATAATTTCCCGGCACTCCCGGCCTGCTGCAAAATGGACTCTGGTGGCAAGAGAGAACCTTCAGGCAAAGAAATGCAGTTCCTGGCTGTTGAAAATCAGGCTGGTATGACGTGGTAAAGATGAAGGTGTCTAGGCGGGGCACCAAAACCACCTGCTATGGCAGGTGTTGGGGGGAAGGGAAGGGCATTCCAGACAGGTGGAGAGTGACCAAGGGCAAAAGGCGTGGTGATCCCAGGAGTGTATACATAGTTCTGGGCTGTTCCAAAATTGAAGCCCAGGAAATCTGCCTTTGTGTTGTCTGGGCCTGCACTTCCTCATGAGTAGAAAGGTGATAAAAACATCTTCCCCACTTATCCAAGTGACTTGCACAGAGCCCCACATTGGACCCTGCCGAGCAGAGTCCAATTCAGCCCTTTGCTCACTCTTCCACTGCGTCTACTGCCAGCCTGCCCGACCCTGGATATGGGAGGCTATTTATGATGTCCTGTCAATATCTGTCTTGGCGGAGGAGCGTGGAGGGGACGGATGGAGCCTGGGGTCCTATCCATCAGTCACTTGGCTGCAATCTCTAAAGAGATTTTAATTGTGAGCTCAGATTTACTCCAGCCATCAGCAGTGCCCGCCTGCCTCTTTACCGGTGGAGAGTGGGGCCTGCAGGCCCTCTGTGGTTTGCCAAATGGACGTCTAGCAGTAACGCTGAGGAAATATTTGCTGCAGTGAAACAATGTGCCTGGCGGAAAGCAATCGCCCTAAATCGCCCCCTGACAGCCCTATAGAGCTCTACCAGGGGCTCCTTCCACTAGATGCTCAGCTTTCTTTCCAGAGTGGTACCTCTGCTACCTGCCCAGGGAGCAAGGATGACAGCCTCAGATCTGAGCTGGAGGGAAACCGAGGCAGGGAGCACCAGTTCCCCTCTTCTGGGCCATGTGGCAGAGGGGACAGTGGGAGAAAAAGGTGGCAGGTGTGGGGGGCGATGTGGGTCAGGAAGACCTGGGCCAGGCCCACCCTGAGACACATGTCCGATGGATTTTAGCCCCATTCACAGCTGAGAACACAGAGTTGAAGGGAAGTGGGAGCCTGAGGTTGCGCAGCAAGGGATGATGGGAATCTCAAGCTTTGGTCTTCTGGGTTCTTGCATGAAGTTTTGCCTTTGGGTCCCTCAGCATCCCCTTCTGAACACCCTTTCCCCCACCTTGTTAGGCGTCCAGGACCCCTTCCCTAGCAGGATTTGCTCTGGGGAAATGATCTGCTTGCAAGGGCTTGTGTCTCTGAGTGAGTTTAAGTGGCCTCATCTCCTCAAGGTGACCAAAGTCTTCTCTCCACCTATGGGGTAGAAATGCTTATATCCTGATGAAAGGAGGACTTCTGGGGGAAGGAGGATGAGGAGGAAGAGGAGAAGAAAGAGGAGGAGGAAGAGAATGAGGAAGAGAAGGAGGAGGAGGAGGAGGAAGAGTGGTGGAGCAGGCGAGATCCTTCCTAGACTGTGAAGTCATTCTGCCTTCACGGTTCAGGATGCAGGTCTGGCCTAAGTGCACTTTCCTTTTGACCCAGCAAGCCAATTTCATGGAATTTATCCAACAGAAACAAAACAAAACAGAACGAAGCCACTGGCCCACAAGAACTTGATATCTCTTGCCACGTTGCAGGTGAGAGCAAAAAACTGAAAACTTGATTTGAATGTCCATTAATAGAGGGATAATTGAATAAGTTATGCAATATCTTATTGCAATATCATGAAGTAGATCAAATTGTTGCATCACAAAGTCATACAGAAATAAATCAGGTTGCAGAGTGATATGCACGTTTGGATTCCATTTTTAGAAATCTGTATATGTTTGTGTTTGGGGAGCTTAGGTAAGGAAAAGCACATAGGGTCATGCTAGGATTAGGTTCAGCTGCGAATAACAGGAAACAAAAGACCACAAAAGAAGAGGGTTTTTTTGTTTGTTTGTTTGTTTTTTGAGTTGGAGTGTCACTCTGTTGCCCAGGCTGGAATGCAGTGGCGTGCTTATGGCCACCACAGTCTCGACCTGCTGGGCTCAGGTGATCCTTCCGCCTCAGTCTTCTAAGTAGCTGGAACTATAGGCGCTTGTCAACCATGCCCAGCTAATTTTTTGATTTATTGTAGAGATGAGGTCTCACCAAGTTGTCCAGGCTGGTCTTGAACCCCTGGACTCAGGCAGTCCTCTTGCCTTGGTCTCCCAAAGTGCTGGAATTACAGGCTTGAGCCACCGCACCCAGCCTAAAACAACTGTTTTAAACAAGATAACATTACTCTCTTTTTTTTTTGAGTTGCAGTCTCACTCTGTCGCCCAGACTGGAGTGCAGTGGCCGTTCCCGACCACTGCAGCCTCGACCTGCTGGGCTTGGGCGATCCTTCCCTCTCAGCCTTCCAAGTAGCTGGAACTACAGGTGAGCGCTACCACGCCCGGCGAATTTTTTATTTATTGTAGAGACGAGGTCTCGCCAAGTTGCCCAGGCGGGTCTCGAACCCGCGGGCTCAGGCAATCCACTCACCTCAGCCTCCCAAAGGCGCGGGATTACAGGCTGAGCCACCGAGCCCGGCCTCTTATTTTATTTTAAAGCTATGGAGTACAATTCAGGATTAGGTAGATAAAAGGTCATCGTACAGGTCATATTTCTCTCTTAACGTTCTGGTGGTAAGCGGTTCAGGGCTGGTATGGTAGTCCTACTCCATGAAGTCCTCCAGGTTCTCTCTATCCACCATGAGTGGTTTCCATTCCCAAGGTTACCTCATGGCTCCAGATGACTGCTTCAGCATCAGCCATCACCTTAACATTCCAACCGACAGGGAAGAGGAAGTCAAGAGTGGCATGTTCCCTCCCCTTTAAAGGTCACTTCTTTGAAGTTTCATATATTATTTTTGGTTATGTCTCATTTGCCAGAACCTAGTCCCAAAGCTACACCTAACTGCAAGGGAGGCTGAGGAATGTAGTCTTCATTCTAGGTAGCCTGTGTCCAGCTAAAATTCTCCTACTTAGAAAAAAGACCATGGATGTCAGGGGACAAGGAAACATCTCCACCCAGGGGAAGGAAGCAAACTTTATTTTGATCACTTTAGGGAGTAGGTTTGGGAAAGTGCATGGGAGGTAGCTGATTATTAGCACATATTTCTTTACATCCTATACCTCTGTATTGCTTGACCTGCTTGCATTATTATTAAAATGTATTGCTTTTATTATTTCTGTAACAATAGCAATAAAAACAAAATCCTCTGGCCGGGAATGGTGGCTCACACCTGTAATCCCAGCACTTTGGGAGGCAGAGTTGAAATAATTGCCTGAGCCCATGGGTTCAAGACCACCTAGGCAACTTGGCGAGACCTGTCTCTACAATAAAGAAATAAAAATATTACCAGGGCATGGTGGTGCACGCCTGTAGTTCCAGCTACTTGGAAGGCTAAGGAGGAAGGATCGCCTGAGCCCAGCAGGTTGAGGCTGCAGTAGCCAGCCTGGGCAACAGAGATGCTGACTTAATTAAAAAAAAAAAATCCTTAACATATTCTTAAAAACCTCCTTGCTGGTTCTTGTTATTCTACTATACATTCTACACTTCTTTTTTGTTGTTGGAGTCTCACTTCGTCACCCAGGTTGGAGTGCAATGGCACACTCATGGCCACCCCAACATCAACTTGCTAGGCTCCGGTGATCCTTCCCCCTCAGCCTTCCAAGTAGCTCACCAAGTTACTTGGGCTGGTCTCGAACCCATGGGCTCAGACAATCCACTCACCTTGGCCTCCCAAAGTGCTGGGATTACAGGCTAAACCACCAAGCCTGGCCCATTCTACACTTTTAGCATTGCATTTAAGGCTCTCTTGAATCTGCCTGGGTCATACCTGGAGCTTCCTTCTTCCTCCTTGCACCCTTCACGTGGCCACACTGAATCTCCCACTTTCCCCCACAAACTCCTCGCCTCTGTGACTCTGCATACTCTGGGTCCTCTTCCCAGAATGCCCTTGCTGCTCCTCCTATGTCTTTACAGATGCCGCTCAAAGTCATTTCCGAGGAGAACCCTTCCCTCCTTGCCTGGGAAGACACCCTCTCCCTGTCCTCTGCTGTCTTTGGCCTCTTTCAGAACATGCACCGGGCAGTCCGAGGGTGGATTTCCTCTGTGTCCACTTTCCCCACTAGACCAGGGCAGTTACTGTCACACATTGGTTCGTGTCCTCAGGCACTCATGATAGCACCTGGTACATAGTATATGTTCAATAAATCTACCAGATGCTCTCTACGAGCATCATCTCCTTTATCTACACATCTTCACCCTATTTTCCAGGAGTAAGTGACAATTTGGTTAGAGACTAGAGTCAGGCAGGCCTGGGTTCATGTAATAATTCTTAGGTAACTTGCTTAACTTGCTGAAGGCTCTGTTTCCCCACCCATAAGTTGGAATTCATGTCAGCATGCTGTAGGCACTCAATACACGGTAGTGATTCTTGGCCATCAGATCTCCCTTCCCTCTGCTCTCTACTCCTCTCCCAGCCTGGTGGGGTCATGTTGCCCACATCCTCTGCCCAGCCCTGCAGCCAGGTCCCAGGACATGTCAGGTGAGGGCTGGCCCATCCTCCCACCAGCCCTGACTTGGAGGCTGGAGGTACAAGGGAAGAAGGAGGATGGCAGTCTGATGCTCCTTAAGTGACCAAACTCTTTCCCAGAAGTCCGTGCAGTATCTCTGCCACTGGCTTCAGATCCCTCCCTGTTGATCAGAAGGGACATCCTGCTCATAGGACTGCAAGTCATCCTTCTGGCAGGAGTGAGTATTGGGCAGAAATAGTTCCCTAGGACCCAAAAGCGAGCAGGTATCCGAAACAGGGAGAGACCTTTAACCCACCATCCCCAGCATCTGCTGATTCCTACCTAAGCAGGCTGGCCCACAGCCTCTGTCTGGGCAGCCCTCACTCCATCCTTGGGCATCCATTCCCTGGGTCTGCCACTCCAGAAAGAGAAATGTCAGTATCCTGAACTTTGGGGAGAGGTACACCATTTATAGGAGCTTTCCAAACAGAGGAGCTTTAGGGGAGGAGGGAGATTCAGGTCTGAGCATGGGAACCCTGCACATCTGGTCTGTAGATGAGTGTAACTGGATCCCACACATACATAGACCAGCAGTGACCTCTTGGGGAGGTCACTCAGCCTCTCTCTTGATGTCAGAGGGCATCAAGCTTCCCACCCCTCCCCATAATTATAGGCCATGGGGAGAAGAATGGCTGCCCCTCGTCCTCTGGCTTCTAACTCGTCCAGAATTGCCTCTCATTAAGTGTTACCTTCTGTCCTGGGTCATGTGGCAGTCAGAAAACCGTGGCACCAGCTTCTGACTTTGGACACACATGCCCCAAACAAACAAGAGTAGAGTAGAGGTATTTGGGAGACAAGAGGTCAGGGAGAGAGCACAAAGGATTATGGAAGGACCCCCCGCCTCTCCTTGGGTGACTGGGGGCTCTGCAGCTGGGAATGCTGGGAGAACAGTCTGCTTCACTTGTTCCCCTGCTTCTGAGACAGTGTCTTAATGGCTGAGCCCTGACAGTTCCCCCTGTCCTCTCTCACATGGGTGGGAGTGGGGTAGGTATAGAAAACTTAGCCTCTCTGCTGAAAGAGGCCTCCTGAAGGCAAACACCTGTGTCCTCTGGCAGATGGGGAACACAGCAAAGGCTGGGAGAGGGCAACTCCTGTCACACTGGACACAGTCTCAGAAGATGGGCCCTGACTCCCCCAGCAGACAGGACAGCCAGCCCGGCCTCAGGCACCACTGAACTGGGGCGGGGTGGTTTGGGTAGAAACAGGCAGGAACAGGCCTCTGGCCCACCCAAATTGCCTCCTTCACCTTTCCCAGGTTGTGTTTACCTTGGCCTCCTCCCCCTGCCCTGTTCTCCCAGCCGATCTGATTGCTGTAATTAGTTAATCAGTAACTGGCATAATTTCCCCCTGATTAATGCAAGAATAATCACCCGCCAGGGCTGCCAGCAATTTGCTTATCAGAGTCACTTTGAAACAGCTTTGAAAATGAACGATTGGCACCTTCCTCAGGGTTAAAATTAGAGCCCAAGGAGGCCGCCCTCTGCCGTGGGCGTCTGGGAGTGTCAGGAGAGACCAGCAGGGGAGCCCCAAACCCAATGTCAAGCCAGCAGAGGACCACGGTTCCCAAGTCCGGCTGGCTCTGAAAACGTTTGCTGAATGAAGAGAGGATAGATATTGTTTCTAACCCCCGTGTGCTAGCCATATGGGGCTCCCAGGGACACAAGGGAGACAGGTGGAGGAGCTGGGGTGGCCTCTGGGATGAAGCAGGTGGGTGGAGACCATGACAAGAGGTATTTCTGGGAGTAGGAGGAAAGGGGTGTTGAAAAAGGGAAGAAAGGAAGGGCCTGCTTTCGATGGTAATAAAAACAATAGCAATAGCAAAACAGCACCATTCGGACCTTTTTTCCAGTTTTTTTTTTTAATCGTTGTTTTCCAACTCATTTTGCAAAAATGAATGTACTGGGTTCTCAGTATATATTATCTCATTTAATCCTTATGTGATATAATAAACACTTAATGTACTTGTATTATGTGTCAGTACTGCTTCATTTTTATAATTTTGCTTTTAATTATGGAAAATTTCACACATCAACGAGGAGAGAATTGTAATAATGAACTCCTATGAATTCAACACCCAGTTTCTACAAGTAATCCACATTTTTCTAAGCTTGTTTTATCAATTTCATCCTCCATGCTTGTTCTTTTTGTTGTTTGAGTATTTTAAAACCAGTCACAGACATCCTAGCATTTCACCTGTCAAATGAGATGCAGGTAACCAAGCCTCTTTCTCATAGGCTGTTGCAAGGATTTAATGAGACCACGCATACTCAGGTCTTAGGATTGACTAGTATTACTAGAGCAGTGGATGTTTGTTTGCTTGTTTAAATCTGTAGAGTCTAGAGGTGAGGCAAAAGGCAGAGACAAGGAGGGCAGCAGTTCACCATGTCCTGGTTATTTGCCCAACTTGGGTGAGACAGATCATGCACACAGGCATGTGTGCCATGAAGCAGATTTGGCACTTACAGACAGGCAACAAGGGGCAGCAGAAGCCTAGGATTCTTGACGAACTGGTCTCCCAAGACCCAGGAAAGCTACCCTGGGTGGATGGAGTCACCTGTGCATGCCCACTTGTACCACAGCCAAGGGACCCCAGAAAGCAGCCCGCCCTTAGTTTTATACCCCAAGGAGTTACAGTAATTGCCGAGCTAAAGCATTGAAGGACATCTCGTTTCTAGGAGGGACTGAAAAAAAGTCCAGACTGTTCTGGCCAGTCACTTCTTATCTCAGGTTTTGCATTCTCAGCACATTCTATGGTAATTTTTGAGAACAACAAGGAAGAAAGGGGAGAGAACTGGTTCGGTCCAAGCCTATCCAGAGAGCTGTCCTACACAGGGGTGTGTGAGAATCTCCAGGTGCCGGTTCAGGGGATGCTCAGACAGGTCTTTGGGATATGGGACAGCGGGGCTAGTGTGATCGTTATTAACATTTCCTGTAAATTTAGCTTGTTGCAAGGATTTAATGAGCGTATTCATGCTCTGGTCTGCCATGGAGCTGACCCATGTAGCTGCAATTGGGGACCAAGAGAATGATCACAGAGGGTGCTACATCCTCACAGCTGAGCTATGACCCCCAGGATGTTCCATTTGGTTCATGGAGAAAATGAGTTTCTCTCTTCCATTCGCTTAAAGAACTGAGAGAAGAGGGACAGGCAGGTAATCAGGGACACTGGGAGATTAGTTCTCAATCTCTCAGAAAGGGGCGTCATGACATCAAGTTAGGGGAAATCTAGGCGGTCTCTTGAGTATCTCTGTGCTCTGGGGAGCCAGGATGCTGTTTTGCTTCCAGGTGCACTCTGGCTGATGGGGGAGATGAGAAAGAGTTGACAGAAGCGATTGCCCCTGATCACATGGAGCCCGCCACCTGGCCAGAACGCAATGGGTTAAGCAACGATCTCTACCAAGACAAGTATGATCATGCAGTGGTGTGCAATTGTCCAGATAAGTTCCCACGTGTGGCAGTGCTGGGGCTCTGATCCTGAGCAAGTGACTGTCCATGTGTGTGTGTTCATGGGCACATGTATGTGTGCATGTGTGTCTGCACACACATGAAACTCACACTCCTGACTTGCAAATGAGCTGTCCTGTGCACACATTGTCAAGGAACACCTGTCACTGAGAAGGCTTTGTCAGGGTGAGAAATAAGAAGTTAATATAGAAACATTTCTCTGTCAGATGGGTGAGACTGTACGACTAGCAGCATTAAAAAAATGATTTAAACTCCATGAAAGAATTTTAAAGTTGCCTTTATTTGAAAAGAATTGAGCTGTTTTCCGTGCTTGGGAAGCTCCTACGGCCAATCTGCAGGGAGTGCAGGCAAATAAGCTTGGCAGATGAGGCCTTGGAGCCAGAGGTTGCCCACACTCCCTCCCTGGGCAGGTCCCAGGTTTCAAGGCAAGGAGCAGGGCTTGCCAGGTGGTCTTTGTATAGCATTGATACTTTGTATCCATCTCCTTCCTTTCTGAATCTTTCACTCCCTTTGGTTGGCTGACACTGAACATTCATTCCTCCTCTTACCTCCTTGGTGGCTCCTCTACCAGCTCTTTGCTCTGTCTGTTCCTTCTGTGTGGGCAGCCCCAGAGACTCCATCCTCAATAGATAGCTCAATTCCCACATCAATGCCCCTCCTCTGTGTGATCTCTTTGATCCTCTCATCTTCAAGTCTTACCCAGCAGACAACCCCCAACTAAATCTCTATGCCTCATCCTGATCTTTCTCCAAGGACGCCAGGCAGCAGTTCTTGTGAACTGGACACTTCCACCAGGCTGTCCTGCTGGAATCTCAAATTCAATTTGTCTATATCAATTTGTCAGACCCTTCTTCCGCAAATTAGATCATTCTTCTGCAATCCCCAAGTCTTCAGCTGGCACCACCGCCCTTTCCAGCCCCCAATCCAGAAGTGTGGGAGTCACACCCTGTTTCCCCCTACCCACGCCAATCAGGAGTGGGGGGGCACTCCTTGAATGTCTCTCATCTTCAAGTGTCTCTCTTCTTAAACCCTGCTAACCATATGCATTCATTCTGTCTGCCTCTCCATTTACTTCTGTCTGTCCCTTTTTTCTCTTGCCACCCTCGATGCCACCTGAAGGTCCCTAAAAATAATTTTCTAACAGCCCGGGTTCCCTTCAGGAAAACAGAAAAGAATCACAGACTCCTCTTTTTGGGAGGAACCTCTGTTTTTCCTTATGGAATCCAAAGATTTGTATTTGGAAAGAGTCCTCTCAGGTCTAAAACGCTGTTCTTTTTTGTATTGCATTACTTGACCTCTTTGGCTTTTGGGACTGCCAGAGGTTACTTTGCATGGTAAAAGGACTTGACTTTGGCGTTTGCAATGGCTGGAAAGTCACTGGTGAGATCTACAGTATTAGAGGTGGTGACAGCAGTTGTTTACAGTAAATGGTTATTACTTCAGGGGACTACTCATTTCTTTGCATGTTTAGATAAGGAAGGCGAAGTCTAAACTCTTAGAAAAATGTCTACAACAAAGTACACTGTGGAAGCAGACACCATTCTGAGGCCATTATGTTCAGGGCTGGATGACAGAGGATGCTGCCTGTGTTCTCCCAGGCACCGGGGAGGCCCGTCTTCCCAAACCTGGTACTAAGCCCCAATTACAGGGCTTTGGAGCTAGCCCTGCTGCCAACTGGCTGTGTGACTGACATCAGCTCACTCAACCGCTCTGAGTTCTGGTTGCCTCACTGTCAGACAAGGGCTTGGACAAGACAAGCTCCTGACTTTCTCCTATTGTTATTATCCTTCAACGCATGACTAAACCAGACTTTAGAGATGGGTGAAGTCCCAGAAAGATGGCTTGTAGATGAGGAAATGGGTCAGCAAGAAGGTGGGGCCAGGCTCCACCCATTTATCTGTAAAACAATGTGTGGGTCAGGTCACCAGTTGATCCTAGACTCTGAACCTCAGGCTTTATTGGCAGGATCTGGGGAGTTGTCTTCTTCCTGGAGACATTGTCCAGGTCCAGGAGCTTCTCTGGAGGGAGAAGAGTCCCAGGACAGTCTACCTCATGGTCTTTGCTCTTGAGAGAGTGGAGAGAGCTTGTTGTCTGAGAGAGGGAATTATCTTTTTTTTTTTTTTTGAGTTGGAGTTTCACTCTGTCACCCAGACTGGAGTGCAGTGGCCACGCCCGGCCACTGTAGCCTCGACCTGCTGGGCTCCAGCGATCCTTCCGCCTCAGGCTTCCAAGTAGCTGGAACTACAGGCGTGCGCTACCATGCCTGGCTAATTTTTTGATTTATTGTAGAGATGAGGTCTCGCCAAGTTGCCCAGATGGGTCTCGAACCCGCGGGCTCAGGCAATTCACTCACCTTGGCCTCCCGAAGTGTGGGATTACAGGCTGAGCCACCGAGCCCAGCTTGAGAAAGGGGATTATCTAACTGTAGAGGTCTCTGCAGTGATCCTGGGGAGGAGAACAAATGTTGGGAGATAGATTCAAAGGGCACAGAGGAGTGAAGCAGGGATGGGAGGAGTGAGCTGGACCAAAAGTTGTCAAATGACTCCCAGACCTGGAGACTTTCATAGCTGGAATACACCCATTACCTAGTCCAGTCCGCTCACTTTATTGACAGGGAGACTGAGGCCCAGAAAGGGAAAAGCAACTTGCTTTCTATTACCAGCCAACCTCTGGACCCCTAGCCTGGTTCTTTTCTGAAAACAGCTGTCTCCCATATCACACGCAGATCAAAACCGACTTGCTCTGTGCTTTATTCTCTAAGGGCTGTGCTTTGGATGATCTCTTTCTCCAGGAAGCGAATTGAGCGGTGAATTTTCAATAACACCTGGTTTGAGTTGTGGTCCTACTAGAACATCAGCCCCATGAAGACAAGGATGTCACCTGTTTTGTTTCTTACCAAGTATCCCCAGCACCTAGAACAGTACTGGGCACGTCATTAGGAGCTTTGTCAGTGATCCCCCTTTGGAAATTAGAAGCCTGTTGAAAATGATGTTCTGGACACAAAGAGGATCTAAAGGGAGGTGCTTCAGGTTTTATTTGGGGGAACTATTTGAGATTCACACGCCCCCCCCCAATCAGGAGGGCCATGCTCTGAATGCTTATCCTGAACACCCACCCCACTGACCCCTGGGGAGACTATTCTGTCCTTTCTTAGTCCCACTCCTTCAATATTCTCTTCTTAGAATTTCTGCTGCTGGATCTGCTCCATCACAGTTTCTCTCCCCACCCCCACCCTTGCAAATGTCTTGTGGAGACTCAGACAGGAGATTAGGATATGAGTACATAAGACCCTCCCACCCTCATGGTCGAAGCCTGACACTACCCATGGGACTGTTTATTCTGAAGATGTTATTTTCAAGTTCCAAGCCCACGTTGTTAAATGCTTATTAGGCATCTCCTCCTGCGTGGCTGTTGCGGGTTGAATTGTGTCCCCCTCTCCCCCCCCAAAGATATGCTGGAGGGGAGAAACCTGTGAATGTGGCCTTATTTGGTTAAGTCAAAATGAGGTCATATTGGATTGGAGTGGGTCCTGACCCAATGACTGACATCCTTATAAGAAGAGGGACAATTGGACACAGTTTTGAACAGACATCTGGAGGATGCCATGGGTCCACAGGGGGAGGTTGAGTGACACATCTAGGAGCCATGAGGAGCCAAGTGGTTGATTCTGGCAACCATCAGAAGCTGGGAGGAGGCAAGGAAGAATCTTCTCTGCAGGCTTTGGAGGGAGCATGGCCCTGCTAGCACTTCAATTTCTCCAGAACTGTGAGAGAATACATTCCTGCTGTTTAAGCCACCAAAGTTTGTGGTGTTTGTGATGGCAGCCCCAGGAAACCAACATAGTGGTCTGCAGGTACCTGAAATGCAAGGCGTTCGAGATAATCACTCTCCTCTTCAAGCCCACTCCTCTTGGAGGTGCACGGACGCTATTCAGGCATTCCTACCTGGCTTTCCCCCAGGCTCTAGAAGTCTGAACTCCATCCTCATCTGTTCCTAGGCAAACCATTGCCAAGTCTTGCTCTTTTGTCCCAGCCATCTGTCTCTCTTCTCTCTTTCGCCTGCCACTCTTAGTTTAGACCTGCATTCTGGGCTCTTCTAACCTCTGCTCCAAACTGTCTCACACAGGATTCAATCACTAATTTTCCTAGGTATCATGTAATGCCCCATTCCCACCTAGCTAAAAATCAAAACAGACAGTCATTGTAGGGGCCCTTGCTGATGGCTCATTGGCTCCCCCTTTACCTGGCAGGTGTGCACATCTTGCAGGGGCTGTGAGTGTTGACCGACAATAACTCTTTTTTTTTTTTTTTGGCAGGGGTGGAGGTTGGAGTCTCACTCTTGTTGCCCAGGTTGGAGTACAGTGGCACGCTCACGGCCACTGCAGCCTCAACCTGCTGGGCTTAGGCGATCCTTTTGTCTCAGTCTTCCAAGTAGTTACAACTACAGACACATGCCACCATGCCTGGCTAGTTTTTGTGATTTATCGTAGAGAAGAGGTCTTGTCAAGTTGCCCAAGCTGCTCTCCAACCCCCGGGATCAGGCAATCCTCTTGTCTCAGCCTCCCAAAGTGCTGGTATTACAGGCTGAGCCACCACGCCCAGCTGACAATAACTCTTAATTGCTCTGTCTTGGGAAAACTGTCCTGGGCCTGTGGTCATGATTGTGGCCAGGAAGTTATGCCCTCCCCTCAGTGTAGCCACAGCCAATGGGATACACAAGGCCAGTCTCTTATCTCAAAGTAGGGCTGACCAGAAGTACTGGATCATGCCTGTAATCCCAGAACTTTGGGAGATGGAGGTGGTAGGAACATTTGAGGCCAGGAGTTCAAGACCAGTCTGGGCAACACAGCAAGACCCTGTCTCAAGGAAGGAAGGAAGGAAGGAAGGAAGGAAGGAAGGAAGGAAAGAAAGGCTAAATCTGTGGTGTAATTAATGCTCCAGGGCTCCCCAAGAGATTAGGAGGCTGCTGAGGCCAGACTCCCTCGGAGATCAAGACCTTGCTTAGTGCCTTCCCCTGCTTCCCTCTCTCTTTTTCTCCTGAGATGTGTTCCTCAGTGATCATATCACTTGAGTGCCTGTCTTAGGCTCTGCTTTTTTGGGAGCTGACTTAAGGTCACTCCAGGCAGGACTTGGTGGCTCAGCCTGTAATCCCAGCACTTTGGGATGCCAAGGCAATTGGATTGCCTGAGACTGCGGGTTCAAGACCAGCCAGGGCAACATGGTGAGACCTCATCTCTACAATAAAATCAAAAAAATTAGCCGGGTGTGGTAGCACATGCCTGTAGTTCTGGCTACTTGTTAGGCCGAGGCAAAAGGATTGCCGGAGCCCAGCAAGTTGATGCTGGGGTGGCCGTGAGTATGCCACGGCACTCCAGCCTGGGCGATGGAGTGAGACTTTAACTCAAAAAAAAAAAAAAAAGCCAGGCTCGGTGGCTCAGCCTGTAATCCCGCGCCTTGGGAGGCTGAGGTGAGTGGATTGCCTGAGCCCGTGGATTCGAGACCTGCTTGGGCAACTTGACAAGACCGCATCTCTATAATAAATCAAAAAATTAGC
>CAUYQG010289259.1:0-14263 GCA_963574415.1 Tarsius wallacei
TTGCCTGAGCCCGCGGGTTCGAGACCTGCCTGGGCAACTTGGTGAGACCTCATCTCTACAATAAATCAAAAAATCAGCCGGGCATGGTAGCGCATGCCTGTAATTCCGACTACTCGGGAGGCTGAGGCGGAAGGATTGCCCGAGCCCAGCAGGTCGAGGCTGCAGTGGCTGGGAGCGGCCACTGCACTCCAGTCTGGGTGACAGAGCGAGACTCCAACTCAAAAAAAATAAAAAAAGTGGCCAAAGAAAAACCAAGAAGGCAGGGCTCTGTGTATCATTTAGGGCAATGCTTCTCAAAGAATGGTTCCCAGACCAGACCCATCAGCATTACTTGGGAACATATCAGAAATGCAAATTCTAGGACTCTGTCCAAGACCTACTAAGCCAAAAGCTCTAGGGATAGGGCCCATCACAGGGCTCTGGATTTTAACAAGCCCTGCAGGGGATTCTGATGTGCTCAAGCTAGAGAATCACTACTGTAGGGAATAACAGAAGGATAGCTTTTGAATTGGGACATACACTGTCTTATAAAGGAAGTGTTATATTCATATCTCCTTAAGAGGGTAGAAAACAAATGCAGCCAGAGATTTTGGGTCATACCATGTGTAATTAAATTTTTGTTGTTGTTGCTTTTTCAATATGACAGGAAACAAAGAGTGCGCCCCTGGCACTCAGGATCTAGAACGAGAACTCACCTGTGTGATGCTGAGGACTGTGGTCACACTTCTGAAAGGCTCGATTCGGAATGCGGGTGAGGATGGTACCAAATGTGCTTTGCCACTGTTTGGTAAAACATGAACTATTTCCTGTTTGTTTATACCATTGTACACAGGTTATATTTAATAAATAACCAGTACTAACTGATACTATGGCTAATGCTCCTTTGCTGGCTGATGTTCAGTCCTCATCAGTAAGTTGGTGGATAGTGTACCTCAGTTGACACTTTTTACTTCTAAGGTTGTGAAATAAGGTTGGTGAGTAAAAAGATTATGCTTTATCTAGAATTTTCTAAATTTATGAGACCACAGAGACCTCTCCCCTCTCTTGATTTTTAAAAATATCCTACTGGACTGAATATAGTGCTTTTTTTTCTATTTAGATTCAAAGGGTAAAATACAAACAACGAAAGCTAGTCACTTTTGATGTGCTTCCAGACATGGTAGAATTTTCAGTTTTAGTCATTCAAAAAATTTTTTTTAGCTTCCCAAGATCATGTAATTTCCAGGTTTTTGACAAATCTGTGCATAAAGTATATATACATATATATATACATATATATATATATCAAGATATAAACAGATGCATCAACAAGTTATATCAGTGGGTTTGTGATTTAGGCATCTTTTTCAGAGGCCTTCACAGATTAACTATGCCAAATGTAAAACATTGTTATTTCATTACAGCAGAGAGAGAGTCTTTAGCATTATTCTGCAAAAGATTCCCCGGAGGTGCAGTTTAAATGCATATTTCTAGACTTACTACCAGACATTTAATTAGTAGTTGGTCAAGGTAGAACTCAAGACTGTACTTTCAAATGGGCCTCCAAGATGATTTCCATCTAAGAGGGTACCTAGCTCATAACTGGAGAAACCCTGTCTGCTCAGATCCACATCAAGACATTTGGAGGATCCATCTGCTTCCTAGTTTTTATTCCACATGGATTACTTCACATAGTAAACCTGGGGAAGGAAAGCTTTGGGTTACTTTTAAACAAAAATGTACTACTAGTTAGATTTCTTTAATTTTATCCCCAAGAAACTAGCTAGATTTAAATATGTTCCTAACTTAAATTCCTGTTTGCTTTCTTTAAGAATTTCAGCAGAGAGGAGGGAGAGAAAATTTTCATTAGCTCTGAGTAGGGAATTATGGAGAAATCAAGGGACAGGTAGATCTAGTTAAAGTTTGTATTACTTAGGTTTCTAAAAATAAGGGTTTCTTTTCTTTTTTCCCTATAGTCAACATGTACATGGTGTTGAACTTATTCCTCCTGTCTTGAATTTGTCTCCTATGGGGAGATATTAATCAAAAGATTTTCTTAAAATAAAATTTTTACTAAAGAAAAAACACCAGTTTTTCTTTTAAATTTTCAGCTCCACAGTTTCTCTTTCCTTTTCTTTTTTTAAATAATAGGTATGGATTGCGAAAAACAAACCAAAAAACTTACTAGTAGGCAAAAGAGAAACACAAAACCATAGCAAAACAAACCTTGAAAACTGTAAGAAAAAGTTTTCCTTGTGATTGAAACTGAGGTGCCAAGACCCCCATCATTCTGGCTCCATTCTGTCTGGTCCCCAGTTGTCCTGAAAGACCATGGAATGGTGCCATTCATCAAGATATTCCTGGATGACGAGTGCTACCGGGAGGCCTCGCTCAGCATCTTGGAGCAGCTTTCAGCCATCAACACTGAGGAGTACATGAGTATCATTGTGGGTGCACTGTGCTCGTCCACTCAAGGGGAGCTGCAGCTGAAGCTGGATCTCCTGAAGGTAATTCCAAATCCTCCCTGTGTATTTGGCTTTCCCGTGAATATGCACTAAGTGAATCCTCCCTCTGTATTTGGCTTTCCCGTGGATATGCACTAAGTGATCCACATTTGCTCATGCATTTGTTCATTCAGTTAGCCACTACATTAGTTATGCTGTATGTTGTGTTAGATAGTGTTAGGTACGATAACAAATAAATCCCATGTCCTCAGTAGCCTGACACATTGGAAATTTCTTTGATACATACAGTCCAATTAATGATTGAAGATTGCCATTTAGCATAGGTGCCACCTAGGCATCTGTCTCAGACAAATAAAGAGACGCTTTGAAGAACTGCACAAGGCATTCTCATTCAGGCCTAAAACTTGCATGTGTTAACTTCTGTCCAGCTTTATTTGGGCAGGACTTTGGATAGGACCCACCTGGATGCCAAGGATGCCAGGAAATGTAGTCCCTGACTAGGCAGTTAGTTCCCACAACACCATAAGCTATGGAAGTGGTGCCCGAATCAGTGGTGGCCACACAGCTGCCTTGTTGAAGTGACTAGGATTTATTGAGCATCTACCAACTACCAGGCCTGATGCAGAGTGCCTGGGACATACAGCCAAATGAGATCCAGTCTGTCTGGGAGCTCTCAGATTGGTACTTATTAACATGTGAGTGATAGTTACATTGCATTGTGGTAAATGCCCTCATTACACATTGAGCACAGGCTGCAATAGGAACAGAGAAGTAGGAGAGACCAACACTGCCTTATCTGATTGAGGAAGGACCATTGGGGAGAAGACAAGTGAGCTGGGAAAAAGAAACAAAAGGCAGCCAAAGGTGTGGGTATAGTGGGTAAAAAGGGACAAGCGAGGCTGGTTTGTCACATTTTGGTAACAGAGAGACTTACATGTTTTTGCCATATTTTCAATATTCATCAAATTATCTTAAAATAGTTAAAGAAATGTAATAAGTATCATTGTTACTATCCTTTTTACCTCACAACTTCCACAATTTTATTGCTGTTCCTTATTTTTATTTCTTCTGCCTTTTATGCCTTTTAAATCCACTGTTTTAAAGTTTTATGCTTTTTGAGAGAAAAGCAAGTAAATGCAAACATTCCTTAGGGCATTGATTTTGGGACTTCTCACACCTATGTGCAATATGGACCCATGTAAAAACACATGCTGATTAACACGTCACACCTGATTGTTGGTAAATTTTAAAAAATGTGAACTTGCTCTGAATTCCAAAATTAAGACCAATCATCAACCTAACCTACTCAGAAATGACTATTGCTGTACAAAATCTTTTTAACATTTAGAGAATTGTGTTCCATTCATCTTACCTACTTTATTTCTCTGCAGTGCCACATCATATCAGACACTGATGTGAGTTATTCCTGTTATCACATGGCCTAGTGTGACCAAGTGTCATGCATGGCCCATTCAAGTAACATCATGATCATAATCATGTGTTTCACAGATGACAAGAAACCAAACAGTGCTTAAATACAGGGATGAAAAAATCAGTGAAAGTGATTTATATAAAACAAAGAAGGAAATTTAAATGCCTTTTGAAAGACAAATTCCATGACTATATGAGGCAAGGCAGAGAGTAAGGAAAGGGAAAGAGATATCAAGAATTGAAAATTTGGAGCTGGGAAGAACTTCAGATTCGTGTGGTACAATCTTTTTAAGTTGTAGGCAGAGAGTCATCCAGAGAGCATCATTGACATAGTCAATATTGCACAATTGCTAAATGGTGAAGTTGAGCTTGAATCTAAGGCTAACAACTGAAAACTATGTGACCTTCACACTTTACCATGCTGTCTGATGCATTTTTCTTCATATGACCATGTTCAGCTTGATTGACATGTTCTAATGGGAACAGGGAAGGCATTTCATAAGCTGTCAGGGCTCTGGTTTTTTTATTGGGTGAATTGTTTATTGGGGTAATTGTTTCTGACATTTTCACATTGAAAGCCAAACAGATCCACAGATAGGAAAGTTTTGTTTTTACTTTGTTTGGACAGAAAAAGTATTTTTTGTGTCCAATATAGAAAACAGTACTCAGCTTTGCTCATGGAAAGCTCATCTTGTTTACCCTGTAGCCCAGAGGCATCTTATAGGAGTATCAGCCCTTGGGTAATAGGACTGAATTTCTAGAATTAGCAGTGTAAAGTCATTATGGTGTTTTACAGATTCAATAACATTTCAGAATCACACTATCAAGAGAACACGTAAGGGAAGAACACTGGTGAGCTTATTTAGCAAAGTCATAGACTGCACTCAATGTGTGTTCTGCTGCCCAGGGTGCCAAGTCACTGTGGGCAGTCAGAGGCCTCAGGAGCTGGCATTGTTCTACAGGGACAAGGGCTGTTAGTTAATACACTGCTGCTCCAGGGGCAGTAGGCAAGAGTGGGGCCCAAGAGGCTCCTCCAGACTTGCCCACCACTGAGTCACATGGGCAAGTAGTGAGTTTGCTGGAATCTGATGTGGAATCTGCATTTATTTCTAAATCATCTTAAGAGCTCTTGGAACTTGGGAAACAAAAATGTAAAATGAGCTCTTTCTGGCTAGATCTCTCTTTTTAGAAGCTGAGAGCTGAATCTTCCTGCAGGTGCTGTCTACAAAGTAGGTCAGATGTAGGGTGAGGGGTATGTGCTGAAGTGTGGGGACCTGAAAGGTAAGAGGGTAGGCAGTGCCCCTCTCCTGGTAAAGGTTGGCCGTCTCTGTTTCTGAAGTGCACTCACATCATGGCATCATTCTGTGTCCCTTTCCTGAGACAGGTCTGCCAACCGCTCTGGAGAAGCAACTTAGGGCAGTTATTTCCAAAGTCCAGTGGTGCTTCCATACCAACACTGAAGCACATGTGACTTCACCACCTAATTCTGGCAAATGATAACTGAGTTAAAGAATAATGTAAGCAAATGAATTTCCTCTCCTTGGCCAGCGGGACTATGATTGGGTTATGCACAAATTCAGATTGATTTGCTAATATACATTTAGCTGTTCAACTCTGAGCTTAATTGCATTACCTCACCAGTCTTCCAGCATGACACATGGAAAATTATGAGGAATAACAAATAATAGAATGTGAAATAAATCCTGTTAGTCCTAACGTAGTTAGCGCTTTGCAGCAGACATCTATTTTATAGATTCAAGCTAGAGGAATACTAACTCAGAGACGATGACATGGTAACTGAGTTAAGAATGAGAAAATGTGCTTAACGCTGACCTTTCTTGAAATGTGTCAACCCTAGCCTGATTACTTTGACTTCAGCTGATTAAATTTACTCCCTTTCGCAGACTGGAAACCTTATGTGATGCATTATCATGCAAAGTTGAATGACAGTAATGGAGACCCGCCTCCTAGGCCCCTGGTTTCTGATAAATCGTTTCCTGAAGTAGCGAATTATTTATTTTCCTTTATGATAGAAATGTTTCTCTTTAGTTGCTATGAAATTAAGCCTTTGTAATTGGATTTCAGACTGTTTACTTTATGACTCTGCAAATATGAAATTAACCCCATCCCAAGAAATAATAGAGCAGTCTAAGTTCTAATGAGATTACCCCCATTTTAGATAATGACTCTGAATTTAATAAATCAAACAAAGCAACAATTAAGGACAGCCATTCCTTCCTCCTCCCCCTCCCAACAGGAGGAAAAGAAAATAACCATCCAGGAATTACAGGTGACAGACTTGCTGAGAGACACAGATCATAATGAGGACGATTATTGGATTGCTTCTCTTTTTAAAGTATCTTCTCTCCACACTCTTTGAATGATGGAACTCCTTTAAGCAATATCTGGCATCAAATTGGAGAATCAGAAGGCGGTTTCTTGAGGAGAGAGGGATTTTAGTGACTGCCCAGTGGCTCAGGCAATTGTCTGGAATCTGATTAGTTTTTTTATCATTCTCCATTTTTTGGTATCTGTTTTGTCATGTGTCCTATGATAAAAAAAAAGCTTCATTCATTCCATTTGCCTTTTACAAAACTTCTAGTGATCTTAGGAGCCACTGAAAGCACTCACATAAATTTAGACTGTTTAACATCATAGAACTTAAGATTTTACAATGTCTTTGTGATTTATTTATTTTTCATGGCAATGTCATGTGACCAGACACAAAGTCAGGTTCAGATGTATGCTATATTGCATACCAACGTGCAGTTTTTTGTATGGATTACCCATGGGAAGGAAGAGATTAAAGCTACCACACACACTTCAAGGTTAGAGTGAGTTTCCAACTCAGCTGAAGAAATAATATTTTATTGGGAGTGAGTTGCTCACACAAGGCAGGCACAGGTGCAGTGTATCTGCCTTAGCTACTTCTGGCCCCAGGGTCCCTGGGATGGGGGGTGGGTTTACACAGAGAAGGGTGACTGTCAGCACAGAGAAAGACTGTGCCCAATCTACACCATGAACTTTCACATCCACTGAGCCTCACCATTCTGGAATAATCTGCTGTAACAATCTATATGCGTCTTTTTAAGGACACGTCTACAAATATGTGTCTTTCCTGGGTTCTGAGCCAAATTCAGAATGAGTTAGGCCATATCCTCACCCAGGAGGCGAAATATCATCATTGTCTGGTTCTTAATATTTCACTTTTGTGTCCCTCTTTCTGGCAGTCTGGAAAGTCCATTTCCCTGAAGCCTGATCCATGACTTTGACTTCACCCCTCATTAGTGGGTGGCTCTGATGCTGAGTTTCTCTCAAAAAGCAAAATGACAACTCAATTTCCACGGTTGTCCCTCTGTGCCATTGTGGGTTATCATTGATCTAACCACCATATGTCATACACTTTATTTTTCTATAGCCAGGAAAGAATCAATTGACCTGTATTGGTAAGGACAAATTTTTCTATCTCACTTTATTTGTTCATTTTGGACATAATTGTGAACTTTGGTCTTTCATAGATTCTCCTAATTACTACAATCTGTTTTGTTTTTTAAATTTCTTTAAGCAACATAGATGGGGCTGTGGGAGCCCTTTAAGCACTTCCTGAGTCACCGCTTCTCTTTATCTTTGAAAGAGTCCTTACTAGTGTGTGTCACTTCTCCTGCCCAAAATATGGTATTGACTACTTGCTAAGCAGTTCAGGTGTCTTACAGTGGGATAAAATATTAGAGAACAAAACTTGAATAGTAGAAACACACATTATATTATTTCAGGTAAACATTAGTGTTAGAGTACCAGTATTTTAGAGATGGAGCTGGAAAATTATCTTTCTCTCCTAAAGTGCATGACTTTATACTTAATAGTAAACTATAACTTTACCAAGTTTCTATTTGACTTTCTATATATAAGAGAGTTTTAAAATCTAGTCCTTTCTCTCTTTTTGTTTTCTGAGCTACCAATGTTCTCTTTGTCTGCTAACTTCCATGTGTCATGCTATAGATTATCATTCTAAATCATGCATTTAAGTCACAGCAACACTCCTCCCCCTACGTTGGGAATTTCTCTTTTATTTTTTTCTCTTTGAACCTTGTCTCAAGCATCCTGGAACTGACTCTAATCTGTGCCTGCTCAAACAATCCACTTCCCTTTCTCACTGGTGCATAAAATGTCTGAAAGAGAAAACAATTCCCACCTCCATCCAAAGTCTACTAATAAGTCCATGAAGACTGTCCACTCTCTAGGAAACATGCATAAAATGCCCTGAGTTTTAGATGAGCATTTCATGCCATCAATCAATCAATAAAAACCAAAAAATGCTTGACTTTTAATATTTATTTAAAATAGTTCATGCATTCTTCACTTTTAGATGTAGCTTTAGCAGAGAATGAAAACTGCTTAATTATAACCCTCCCTACTTGTCTCTCCCTTCCTCTCTTTCTCCCTTCCAGCAATATGTATTGAATACCTAGTGTATACCATGCACTGGGCTCAATGAGTGGCATGTTGTAAATGCTCAAGAAAAATTTGTTTTTAGAAGGAAATAAAACTTTGGCTGATCAGTAGAAAACTCAATGATCTGGAGGGTGGGGGATTCTACTATGGATGCTGTGAGTGGCCTAACTGCTTTCTCCACACTTGAGCACACTATGTGTTATACCTATGTATTTCATTCCATTGAAGGTTTCTCTTCGCTTCTCTGAAGCCCTCATCTTTTCACACCACGTTTTCAGTAGTTTTTAAAAATTTCTCTTCATTTATTAGGGGAACCCATGCTTTCATTGAGAAGGAAATGGAGAATAATAAGCTGCTTCCATAAGGATTTCACTGTGGGTCTTTTGTACAGTATCAGAGATGGTTTATTCTACTCATGCAACAAGTTCTTATTAAGTGCATACCATGTTCCACAGCAGTGAATAAGCCAGATATGGTTCCTGATCTTGTGGAGCTTCAGTCTGGTGGAGAGCTGAGACAATTTTTGAGTAACTGCTGCAGACTGTGATGAGAGTTTTGATTGGGGAATGAGAGGGGGTTATGGGGCATTCGCCCTGGGGTGAATATGAGCCAGAGGTCAGGGGAAGCTTTCTGGACAGAGGTGCATTTAAGCCAAGATACAGGGTAGTTAAATTAACCATATAAATTAGCATAGAAGGTACTTACAGACAACCTAAATTAAAAAATAAGAGGAACCATTTGGACATCCCAATGTTTCAGAATTGTCCTTCATATAGTTTTTTAGTCTGTCAGTGTTAAGCAGGAAAGAGCTCATGGGATGCTTTAGAAGTGATGTGTGAGCTCAGTGTTAATCTACCTCCTGGAATCTTCTCACTTTTCTCTGCTTGGTGTTTCAGTCTCTGCTCCGGATCCTGGAGACCCCCAAGGGTCGTGCTGCTTTCAGAGTCTCCAGTGGGTTCAATGGGCTGCTGTCCCTGCTTTCTGACCTGGAAGGCTCCCTCCATGAGCCCCCACTGCAAACGTGGAGGACGGTGTCCGCCGGCCAGACTCTGGAGCTTGTGCTACATACTCTCTGTGCTGTGTCTGCGGCGCTGCACCAGGACCCTGTCAACAGCGACTTCTTCAGAAGGAACAGGCTCTTTGAGAAACTGGCTGAGGACCTCTGTTTGCTGGGCTGTTTTGGGGTTCCAGAGGAAGAGGACACCCCTCTGCACTCCTGGGCTGACGCAAAGACCAGGCCATTTGCTGATTTTTTGAGTGCTGCCTTTTCCACTAGCAGCTTACTTCCATCCCAGATACAAAGCTGCCTACAGATCCTCAGTTTCCTGGACGGCATGGTCAGTGGCACCCTCCACCTGCGCAGGGATCTGAAGGAGTCCCTCAGGGCTGGGCAGAAGCCAGTTGTGGATGTCCAGAAGGGAGAAACCCGCAGTGACCTCCAAGGCAACTTCAAGCGGTGGCCAGACCTGGAGGAGAGGTAGGACAGAGACTTGCTGACTTCTTCTGGTGTTTCACCTGTGCATCTCTGTTTCCCATTTCTTATCTGAACATCCTGCACATGTGTGGTAGGTAGGAAGGCTAAGCTACAGATTGGGTGTGCAGAAATGTCATGTGACCTTCTTTCTTCAAATCAAGTTAGCTCTGACTCCAAGTTCCCCTACCTTGGGAACTGACAGAAAATTCAACTGGAGTTAGTATAAGGTTGAAGGATGCTGTTGAGTCACATAAGAACTGGAGATGCTTGCAGGAAGCCTGGAAACCAAGGACAGGACTCTGCTAATATACACACTTTCTCCTTTGGGATCTTTACTGTCCCAGGGAGCCCTGGTGCCTAGGTCCAGCCTTCCTCGTGTGCCTGGCAATCCTTGCATTCTGAGGTCTTACCTCCTCCCTAGGCCACTGTCAGGTCCTTAATTTTGCAGGATGAGGTCCTTAAATTTGCAGGATATTAAATTAAATCATTAAAATTTTTAATCTGCTTGACATATCAGTTATTGAGAAAGATATGTTAAAAATCTCTTACTATAATGGTGGATATGTAAATTTTTGTTAATTTTTGCATTACATGTATCTGAGGCTATGAAAATTATACATACAAAGAATACTTAAGTTTTTATGGAATTTTTGTCATCATAAATCCCTAGTAGTATATTTTGCTTTAATGCTAATTTGTCTAATAATAATAGGACTATATCAGAGGTTCTTTGGGTTAGTATGTACCTGGAATTTTTCTTCATCCTTTTGTTTTAATCTTCCTTGTCTTCACTTTATGTTTTAGATGTTTCTCTTGTAAGCAACATAGAGCTATTTTTGTTTTGTTTTATTTTAAAAAATCTGCTAGTAGTTTTGTTATGCAACTGGAGATTGTGATTTGTTTATAGTTTATAATTAGTAATATATTTGGGATGATTTATCTTCTACTTTTTATATTTTCTAGTTGCACCAATTTTACTTCTTTTCTTGCCTTTTTTTGAATTATTTAAGTCAAAAAATTTTTTCTATCTACCAGTTTGGAACTTATACTCTCTATGATTAGTTTTGATTACCCTGGAGTAATTTAACAAGCATCCTCATAATGTTTAAACAATATCTTTCTCCTCCTTCCAATTAACATATAAAGACTAGAATTCTCAAATATCCTTACACTTTAAAAATTGATACCTTACTATTGTCTAATGTTTTAATTTTATTTCTTATTAGTAAAGTTATCAAATAAAACATTTATTATTATTGTTCTATAAATTATTTATATTTACTTACATACTTTCAACATCTGTGCGCATCTGTTTTTTTTTTGGATTTGTATCCCTCTATCTGGAATTATTTTTTACTTTCCTGTAATAACTCATTAGACTTTTCCTTAGTGAGAGGTCTATTTGTGGTGAACTCTCTTGGTTTCTATTCATCTGAAAATGTCTTTTTTTCCCCTTCGTAATAGTAAAAAATAGTTTTGTTAAATATTTATTTATTGGTTGATAGTTATTTTCTTGCAGCAAATAAAAGAATTCCTCCAGCTGTTGGTTTTCATTGTTGCCATTAAAAATGAGTTTTTATTGCTTTACTTTTGAAGGTAATTTGCCATTTTTCTCTGGCTGCTTTTAAGATCTTCACAATTCTTGTTCTGTAACTTTACTACTATGTATCTTGATATGGATTATTTTAAAAATTAATTCTGTTCAATATTCATTGGGATTCCTGAATCTGATATTTAGTGTCTTTTATCAATTCTGGATATTTTCTTTGATTATTTCCTCCGTGTCTTTTTCTATTATGCCTTTTTGGAACTAAGACAATTAGATACATGCTTTACTTTTCAATCTATCCTTTATGTCTCTTAATCTCTCTTCTATATTTTCTATTTCTTTGTCTCTCTGTGCTCTGTTTGCACAATTTCTTTTAATCTTTCTTCCAACTCTTTGAATCTACTATTAGCTGTGTCTAATCCTGATGTTTAATTCAGCCATTTAGGTTTTTTAAAAATTTCAATAAACATATCTTCTAGTTTTAGATATACTACTTTAAAAAATCAACTTGATGATGTTATAGCCCTTTCCCTTCTTCATATTTATCTGTCTCTTTTATTTCTTCAAACATGAATCATAATTATTTTTTCTTCTGTGTCTTTGGAAAGTCTGATCCTATAATCTGTTATCTCTGTGGCTATCACTGAAGGTTCCTTGTGTGTATAAACTTTGATCATAAGTCTTGCTATAACATTTTCATTTTCCTGGGCTCTATGATAAACCATCTTCATTATGGCCACTCTAACTTTCTGCCGATATAAGAACGTCTCAGTAAGACTGCAGCTGCACTTTGCAAGTCAAGCCTTTGCCATACTTCTAGGCTCTGCTCTTCTTGCTTTGTCTTGGGAAGAATTCTTTCTCTGGGTTACCTGATCTCTACATTCCAGGGAAGACCCAGAGAAGGTCTTTACCCTGGTCACTCTGACAACATGCAGATTAAATTGAGATCTCCATATGGAAATTTGGTCAACTTACTTTCCCAGCTCTCAGAGGGTATGGTGTATTTGTCAGGACCAGTAGACATTTAGTAAGCAGCATTTAGTGATGAAAAGCAATAGTCATCTGTTGAATGTCTTTAGCAACTGAGTATTAAATTTTTATTTTGTTTCCCTCTCAAATTTTGGAATTTTATCAATAATGAAATGGTAAGTGGCATGGCAAAAGGTCTCACATTTAGTAAATGAGAGAGCCAGAAGTTGAATCCAAGTCTGCCTTTAAAGCCTGTGTGTGCGTGTGTGTGTGTCTATGTGTTAGTGCATATCTGTGCATGCACACACATGTGTGTGTTGTTCCTGCTTTTTCCTGATATTCCTACAATAATAGATTGTTACCAAATGCTTAAAATGAAAGCCTGCAGTTTGAAGTTTGAGGTCTAAACTACAGATTGCATCAGCCCTGAATCTTTATAGATAAGTCTTGTGTTAAATGTTATCTTGGTTTTGTAATGAGTGATTTTTAAGTTTGTAAGAGTCATATTTTATAAATAGAGCTTTTTTTTCCTTACTGAAAGAGTTACATGGCCCTTGACTTTCCCTAATGATTAGAGAATAGGAAGTGAAACCCCAGTCTCTCTAGAGAGTCTGTGGAGTAAAGGGCAGGGCAGTGGGTTGGGTATCAGAGACATTGTGTCCATCTCTGCCCAACAGCTGACACCTGCATCTCCTTGGGCAAGTGGCTTTGCTCAGCCTTGCTTTCTGCAAAGTGAGCTCCTGTCTCCAGGGAGGAGGAGAAGAGACTGATGCCTTGGAATCAGGCCAGTTCACTTTATGCCTTGGTGGCTGTGTTCTTTGGACCTGTTGCTTTATTTTTCTAACCTTCAATTTGCTTATTTGAAAATTGAAGTAATAATAGTATCTGCATTGTGGGCTGTTGTGAAATGAAGGCTGAAGATGATAATGGTGGTAGTTAGTAATCAAAACAGCTAATATACACACTTTCTCCTTGTCTCAATTTCTCAACCAACTAATCTTTGACAAAGCCTTCAATAACAACAAATGAGGAAAGGAGAACCTATTAGTAAATGGTGCTGGGAAAACTGGCTGATCACATGCAGATGATTGAAACAGGACCCCTACCTTTTACCATACACAAAAATTAACTCTAAATGGATCAAAGACCTAAGTGTAAAACCTCAAACTATAAGAATCTTAGAAAATGCAGGAGACAACCTTATGAAAATTGGAACTGGCAACCAATTCTTGATCAAAATTCCAAGTGCCCATGCCATAAGAGATAAGATAGTAAACTGAAAAGCTTTTGCAAATATGGCCATTTTGTCTGGAGTTATATTTGGGAGTTTTAACATTAAAGATTCAATTCCCTTAGTAGTTATAAGGCTATTAAAATTATCTTTTTCATACTTAGTGAGTTATGATAGTCTGTGACTTTCAAGAAAATGCTCCATTGCATCTAAAGTGAATATTCACTAAATGTGCATCCTAGGGTTGTTTATGGTATTCTTTAACAGATGCTGGAGAGGATGTGGTGAAAAGGGAACACTTCTACACTGTTAGTGGGAGTGTAAGCTAGTGCAGCCTCTGTGGAAATCAGTGTGGCGATTCCTAAAAGCTCTAAAAATTGACCTTCCATATGACCCCACAATCCCCCTACTGGGAATATACTCTGAAGAACTCAAATCACCCTATAAAAAAGATACCTACCTGCACACGTATGTTTATCGCAGCATTGTTCACAATAGCAAGATCATGGAACCAACCATGCTGTCCATCAAAAGAGGACTGTATTAAAAAAATGTGGTACATATACACGATGGAATATTACGCAGCCATAAAAAAGAACAAAATCATGAATTTCACAGCAACCTGGATGGAATTAGAGTTTATAATACTGAGTGATCTCTCACAGAAACAAAGATCTGAGTATCACATGTTCTCACTCATAAGTGGACCTTGA